>JACN01014652.1:0-12272 GCA_000787155.1 Scartelaos histophorus | reverse complement strand
CAGGTGGCAGACCCTCTACTAGAAAAGTTAAGGTTGTATGGAGAAACATGCAGTATTTGCTCATTTTTATGACAATTCATTGTGCTAATTATTATTATTATTATTTTTTAAGACTCCTTTAGTGGAGGGAATACAGACAATTCACGTGGACGCTCAGGGGCAGCATTTTACTCACAAAAAAAACAAAAAACAAAAGTTTATATCAACACTCCTTCTTCACCATTCACGATTATTCAGACAGACAAACCTACTGTATATATCTCCCTGGACAAACAGGTGAGTTATAATATTTGCAAATATTGTGTTAACACTCCTGCCTGTTGGATTTCTTTTTTCTTGTCAGTTCAGACCCATCAGTGGAGTGTGGTGAGGGTCATAACACCACTGGTCATATAAGGTCACTGAAAAACCTTACACCAGACATTAAACCCAGTTTGTTTGACTAGTTTGTTCAAATATTGTTTTCTGTGTAATGTTTAGACAGACAATATTGATCCATATTGACGAGAGTACAAAAAAGTGGAATGTTTTTTCCTCCTCACAAACATACTGAGAGTTGAGTTTTGTTTCATTCACAGTCTCTTCCATCTTGTAAGGGCCTTTGGTAACACACGTGCTCCACTGTGTTTTTAAACTCCAAACACCTTCTCTAGAATCAGTGGTATAATTTCAGCCCTGAAGTTGCCAGTCTCTACTAAACTAAAGATAAAAGGAAGCTGTTGGCTGGGAAACTACCTCTACATGACATCACAACGTGGAACAGAGCATTCTGAGTTTTAGTCAGCAGACTAATAATACTCACTTACTCAGACATGAAATGAATGAATGAAACAAAAGTCCAGGTATGTTTTTGATGTGGTAACAACATTCTAACATGACTTAAAGCTCATAGGACCTTTAAACACAGTTGTGACATTTGACAATCCATTATCTGGTCATAAATGATCTGGTTTTATTCTTGTTGCAATATGACATCACTGAGATTAAGGTAAACCAATTTTTGTATTTTCTATCTGTACGATTTTAAGTATAAATATTGCCATCACAGGCCACCTTTACGATTGAATGTAAATTATTACCGAACCTCTACTATTACTATTATATTGTTTGCTTATTTATTTGGAGGTACATACATTAGAGGTCCTGCTCACCTCCACGAAGATGCTCTTACTATACCTGGACCATGTACCTTAGTGTAACATTAACTGTTCATGTTTCATTTATTCATTTACATTTCTTACTGTGAGCAGGGTCGCCTCTCCAAAGATCTAACCTGTAACTTTCCCTGTAGCTATCTGCTTGTTTACATGGACATATAGACTTTACATTTACATTTACATGTGTATTGCTGAACATGGCAAAACAGATCCCCTTGGAGATGAGGAGTTTAACCTTCACACAATGCACATTTAACAACATTAACTTTAATATTAAAAACATTCTTAATTATGTTTTTTTTTTCTTCTTTTCTGACTATTAAATGACTCCCCCTACAGGACAGGGCTGGGTACACCAGTGGCCAGTGTCGTTTAAACAGAATATCTTTTTCCAGGTTAAAGCAGTAGATTTCAGAAATAACACTATCCCTGACTCAGTGGTTATACCTATTTTGTACACATCTGGGAAATACTGAAATGCTACAGCAACAAAACCCTAACTGTAATGGCACAGTGACCTTGATGTGAACTCCACTCAGTTCAAGGCAAATCTTGAACTATGGGTGAGTAGAAAATATATAAAATCCACATTTCAACTTTTATCTGGTTGAATTAAAAAGTCTCTGTGTACAATAGAAATAATCGTTTGATCGGTCATCTAAAGCTTCTGTATGAAACAAACAAAAACACAGACTAAAACAAAAGCATGTTTATTCATTGTGTGAACAGGATGTGACTGAGTGGACTTGCATCCTCACAAACCTGACTTATATTTGGCCTGGAGGCCTGCTTGTTTCCATGGAAATGTTACCATAAAATATGTATCTTAAGTGTTAGGGTTAGTGCTTCTTTTTTAGGTTGTGTCAAAAGGGGAACTTCTGAAACATGGACATTACTCTACAGAGGTGCAAGGTGATTCATGTAGGTAAGAACTATTAAAATATTTTATATTTGCAATATAAAAAGTTGAAGAAAAAAATGAATCCATCAATCAATCAATAAAACTGTGAGCAGACCTTATGTTCTCCCAAATAATAATTATCAGTGTTTTTATCAGATCAGTTTTTATCAGAACTCTAATCATCAAAAACACCTTATGACATGTAACATCTTTAACGTTTCACTTTTATTTTTATGTCGGCCACATAAATGTGAAACTTGAACAGTCAGAACAGAATCAGAAAGATGAACTCACATGTAACTGACTTTTCAATATTGTGAAACCACCTCAAATCAATACATGTTTGATTTGTAAGCAATAGTAGATTATTTTTGCTCTGTTCTTACAGTGACTGAGTGATGACAGGTGAGAGGACGCCCCTAGTGGAGATAGTGGTGTATGTCATCCTTCCAAGCAAGACAGTGATAGATGTGCTTTAATAGTGAGGTAAGCTCACAGCGTCTAACACATGTTTAGTATAAATATTTCTGAGCATAAATAGCCTATCTGTGATAATAGTGGATTTTGAAGGTGTCTGTGGAGTTTTCCCTCCCTCAGCGGGAGAGGGGGTCAGTGTTAAGGTGCAGGCTCCATTCTCTGTGCACTGAGTGTCCTGCTTAAAGATTCAACGCAAGACTGAGCGCAGCCAAGGCTGGAGAATATTAACCTTATGTTGAAATGCTCTAGGAATATATTACATTTTCACGTTGTTTCACTGTTCCACTGTGGTGTAGAATTGAACAGAGATCTTATTCACATTTGAGCCACAAAAACTTGGATAAGCATTATTTAAACATCTAGGGATCTCAAAAAGTTGGATTACTTATTTATGTCACTTTTTCCCATATTGTTTTGTTGTTGTTAGAAGACTGAAGTGACCAGGTTGGTTAGATTAACCTAAAATGTAATATTTTAGCTACTCTGAGTTGACATTTACATTTTTTGAGTGCCTCTTGTATAATTTCTACTGATTGTCATTTAGACTCCAAATGGACCTTTTCATTTCACTTGATTATTTTGTTGCCTAAGTGGAGGTCGTACCCAAACCCTCATAAGACTGAAGATCATCATGACTGTGGCCCCGCGAGAAACAAACCATCTATGATATTTGAGGCGGATATAAAGGAAGACGCCCACTCTGTTCATTTTGAATTTGAATTTAAAACTACCACTACAAGACATCACAGGGTGTAAAGTCAATTTTGCAAGATATTTAACTCTAATTTATTATGGGATA
Source organism: Scartelaos histophorus (assembly GCA_000787155.1). Taxonomy (NCBI): domain Eukaryota; kingdom Metazoa; phylum Chordata; class Actinopteri; order Gobiiformes; family Gobiidae; genus Scartelaos; species Scartelaos histophorus. The sequence goes on along the minus strand of JACN01014652.1, from coordinate 8,938 downwards.
TTTAACTCTAATTTAATTTACATGAGTCCCTGCAATTTGTCCAAAATTGTTGGACAGGTAAAGTTTCTCTTATCTTACCTTATATGGAATAGGATCAAAATGTTAGTCTGACACAATTTTTTTTTAAATTCATAAAATGTAAAGTAAATAAAAATCATCATAATCATATAATAATTTTCTTTACTGAGATACACAAAATATAACAAGATTTTACATAAAGACTATAGCGCCACTCACTGGTTGGAACAAAGAAGACATGTTTATTGTCTTTACACTGCATAATTTTGCCTAAAGGTGTTTTATCTGTTCAGGTTGACTGCTTCTGTGTGAGATGTTTTGCTAAAGCCGGGGAGCATAAGTTCACTGACCCCTCCAGAATAGAACAGGCAACATGTGGCTCATAGGAAAGCAGAAAAGAAACGGCTGTTTTGTTCAAAAAGGGAAACTCTTTAACAACAGGATGAAGGTAACAGACTTAAAATTTAAACCCACACACAACTATTAAATTAATACATTTGATTTTTGTTAGATTTGGTTGTGCCTCTTAAAAGGGACGTGTATCTGCTGAAGTGACTTTGAGAGCTCACATCTCTGTTGCCTTCTTTGAAATGAATGTGTCTGTATCTGTAAGTCCTCCTCAATATATGTTTAAATTTTTTTTATTATTATTTTTTTAAAGAAGAGATCTTTATTTATTAAAGTTGAAAGTGCTGAATACTTTGTGGATTTACATGTCCTATTTTGGCTCAGGTTTGCATCCATTTTAGTCCAGTTATATTTTATTCTATGTTTTGTTTGCAAATGTTATGCACTCTAATAAATCCCTTCTTCTCATCATCTTTCTTTTTCATAACTATTACAGTATATGTGTATGTGAGTGATTAGTAAACTGTACTTTCCCATTAAATGTCTTTTTCTCAAAGGTCTAATATTGTACTCTGGTTTGTAGCCTCCTGTGATGAATAAGAGCCTCATGTCATGTCTAAAAGTGTCTCTAACTGACCTGTTAGCAAACGTCTTCACTTTTGCTCAGGACACAGAGACACTTTCGTCTCTCAGACAGAAAACACTTTGTTCCACCTTGTGATGTCATGTGGTAATATGTAACACGTAGGTCCACTGTGTTTTTAAACTCTATACACCTTCACCTTCTTCATTCTTCCTTCTTGACCATTAGATGTTGATTATAGCACCTTGTATGTTGCAGCTTTAAAACAGTCGGGACATTGATCGTGTTGATCAAAAGGATGATCACATTTTGTTCAGATCGGTAAGACAAAATACTAAAATGACTTCACTTTATGTATTCAGTCATTTAATATGGGCTGTGTTCATAGTTGAAGAAAGACAAACCTACTGTTCACCACTTGAAGTTCATTCAGACTGTGGCAGAGCATAACCTGAAGCCTGCTGTTGTTAAGATCTACGACTACTATCAGCCAAGTTTGAACATCTACTTTAATCTTTTATGGCCACAGTATTTGTTTTATTTTGTAATGTGTCTTTTCATGTGGTCCACAGTTATCCAAGCAGAGACAGAATATTCCTATGAATGTGCAGAGACACCACACACATACACAAATAAACTTGAGACAGACACTTTAATTAAAATAATTTACATACAGTATTCAAATGTGTGTCTTTGGTAGTTTTCCAAGTGTCCCTGATGTGCTGTCAAAGCATGTATTAAATACACAACACAAGCTAACTTTAGATAGCAAGTACATGTTTGGAAAAAAGTTGTATAAAGTTGGTGGAGTTAGTAAGAGACATGCTAGAAATGCTAGTAATTGAAAAATGTATATATTACAAATTACAAAAGTACTACATAAAAACTATATGCTATATATACATTGACTTGATCAAAGTATAAAACATTACAAATATCACAAAACAATAGAAAATTTACATCTATTATAAAAGCATTGCAAAAGTATTTTACATTGTTTTGACTTTCAGAATTGTCTTTAAACAGGGATTCAGTCTTTCAGGCACAATTCATACAGAACCAGTCCAAGTTTAGGCAAAAGAAAGGACAGGACTTGCTGCTGGCAAAATGAACTCAGGACATAGTTTGTATTTCACATGGAAATGGTTGATTTAAAGGTGCACTAATAACTTTTTGGTTGGGGGTCCATCAGCTCTGTATTTCTATGGCGATGCTCTGCTTGGAATGTTCCACAGTATGACATTAAACAGCTCTGCCTTACATTTGAAGACACTGCGAAACATTCCAGACAAAGTAGTAACATCTGCAAGGAGAAAATAATTTGACGGACCTTCCATTACACCATGCACCTTTAAATGTAACACCCTTTTACTGCTCATCTGTCCCCATGTCTGAGGTAAAACAGGTTTGTGTGGGATTGTTTAATGGCAAAGGCAAGTGTTTATAGTAGCTCTATACAAAGCCTGTTAAAAAGTATTTTCACCCTTCTTGTTTTAGCATGCCAGGAAATTAATAAAATGCAGTACACTTGTAATAAATACACAGTTCACTTTAAATTATTTTAGAGTTTCATAAACTACATAAAAAGAGTCAGGTTACCTCGCAGTGAACGTTGAGGGGTGCAAATACTTCTCATGGCACTGGCTTCTTAATGGCCTAACCCAGCAAACACTGTACGTTTGCTTGCGCTCACGACCGGTCAAAATGAGCCCTATCTCTCCGCCTTGATCTTGTAGCGAAGGACGAAGTACGTGGCCAGACGCAGGATGAGGAAGAAGATGCCCAGGATGATGAAGTCCATGTAGATCTTACCGTCCTCCACATCCAGCAGCTGCAGCACCTGCTCTGGCTGCTGGAACGGGCACATTGTCTGATTACACTGCAGCTCCGTGCGGTTCATGCCGTAAATGGACAGGATCACTCCCTCAAAACCATATCTGAAAATATAAAAATATAAGTCTGACACTGTATCACAAACACTACACAACTTGCTATTTAAAGGTACACTATGTAAATGCCACCTGCTTGTCTCTGTGGAAATGTTGTTTTTACTTGGAATGCTCAAATATACTTTATTCAGTAGACTTACATCTATTTAATCTATGAGCCCTGTTTAAATATATTTCTGTTTCAAAAAAATAATTCTCAGGGGTTTTGTGTTAAACATGTGTGAATGAAACACAATGAAAGGTAAATATGATCATAAATCATTATAACATAGATCAAAAAATAGTAATAAGGACATTAAAGAGTGTCATAGTGTAGTGTGCGTTCGTTCTGATACAGACCTGACATAAGACAAGTACGAGCACCACTGCATATATTTGGGAATTGTATCAAAGTTGACAAAGAAGCCAGAGAAGAGCAGCACCGGGATGGCAGTAACAGGACCAATAAATGTAGCAACCTGAAAAAGTACAACACAAAAAACATGCAAAATTACTAAGGCTCAAAGATTTTTGGTGGAAAGATTTAAGAATAAATGCAGTATTAATCAATAAATACAAATCCTCACACACTTTATTTGGCATGGTCTAAACAACAGTTTTTTTGCATAATATGACCCCATGGAAAATGTTGTTGTTTGAAGAGGAAATTTAATTTAATTAATTAATTTAATTTACCATTTATTTTTCCCACAGACTTTTGAAATTTTCAAATATTAAGGGTTCAGAGACATTGTGGAGGCTTAGCAGCTACTGTATGTGCTAACTGATATCAATAACTGTTCAATAACTGGCTGTTTTAAGTCCAAAAAGTCAGTTTGAATCCCAATATTCTGCTAAATGTTTAAATAACTTGGCAGATTACATAGTCTTGTGGTCATTCCAGAGCTTTCAAACGTTTAATGCTATTTTTTTTTAGAAAGTCTATGAGAAAAATAAATGGGAAACTTGGTTCCTGAACCAGGGGCTGGGCATTCACTGTTCCATTGTATTTCTATAATTTGCTAATACTGACCATTTACATTTTTGTTCAGTTGCGATAAATCTCCAATCTTATTTGTCACAGACGGTGTAATATTGTCTAGTACCTGTAGAGAAGTGGCTGCAGCCCCGACCAGCAGCCCCAGAGACTGAGCGACTAGAGCGGTGCAGACGGACAGACCCGTAAAGAGTAAGAACCGAGCTGCTTCTGGGGGCTGCTCCGTCATCCAGTACACGATACTGCAGTACAGGACCGGACACAACACCTGGGGAACAACACAAACCAGGGGTGGATGAAGTACTCAGTCGTAAGTATAGATACCAGAACAAAGGAATACTCAAGTAAAATAAAATGTATCACATGAAAAATACTTAATAATAATACTAATAATACTAATACTTAATACCTAACAAAATATTAAGTATTTTAAAAAGTACTTCTACTTAGTGATTCTGATACAGATTTGCTCTGAATTTTGTTCAGTAAAAACAACTCAATAAATTGTTTTTTTTCCTAGCTGTTTTATTAGTACATTTTTGTACTAACACTACAAATGTGTTAAAAATAAACCCCTCAGCCGCAAACAATAATAAAACTCCTTTTTGGTCCTGTTCAAAAATGGAATGGAGTACAAAGTGCAGAAATAAATGTAAGTAAGTGAAATAAAAGTAAGATGTATCTACTTGAAAATTTACCTAAGTAAAGTACAGTAAAGTAAAATTAATACTTAAGTAAAGTACTGCTACTTATACAAGTGGATTTACATACACATGTAGAATCACAACAAAAAATTTGAAAAAGTAAAGAAAAAGTTTGAATTCTTGTCAATAAGAGTCACCTGAAAGGGAATGTCCGCCATGGTTTTTGCCAAGTAATAAGCCTTCAGACTGTACCAGTAGTTCAGATGTTCTCTTAAGAACACAGACATCTCCATCGGGACTGAGGGAAAATTGTACAATTAAAAGTCATGGGTATTGGCAGACTGATGAAACTGAGGCTGCCAATTTTGTGCGAATGGCCTCAAAATTTGCACAAAATTCACCTCAAAGCACCATGAGTCATAGTCACTGAAACACCTTCATTCATTTGCAAAGGTTTACTAAAGGGGCATTGTGTAACTTTTCTGGTGGAGAGTCCATCTTTGCTTTTCTCATTGGAGATGTTATTTATGTATTTTTGAGCTAGAAAACCAACTGGAACTAGAAAAATGCTGTAATATTGAATAAATATAGGTTGAGCTGCTTAATGTCGTACTGTGGAACATTCTGAGCAGAGCAGAAACAACCAGGTGACGGATCCCAAACCAAAAAAGTTACATAGTGCATCTTTAAAATAATGACTTTTAATGGATTATGCGCACTCAAAATAACATTAAAAAAACTTTCCATCAAGGAGTCATTTTCTCAGTTTCAGGTACATACATAAAATGTTTTGCCCAAGGACACAACATCTTATGGGAGCGGTAAAATCTTCAAACAAGATACAAATCAGGTACATGAGATACAAGACCACTCTTTAGTATTGTTTAGTTGACATATCCAGGATACTGTTATTATATCCCCACAGAATGGTAATAAGTCTTTGGTGGTACTCACATGTTAAGACAGTGGGCATGAGGGCTCCAAACATGAGGAACAGCATTGAGAAGAAGAGGAAGCCCGTGTTGTTAAAGACTTTGCTCGCATCATTTCCAATTTGGAGATAGAGTAATCCTATTAACACACCGATCAGGATGTGTGACATGAGCCTGAGGTTAGTCAAAACCTGCAGGTAGGAGGAAGAGATGTCACTGAGCTGTTCATTTAATTTCAGTCATTTAAAGATGCGTTGTGTAACTTCTGTTGGAGGATCCATCACCTGCTTGTTTCTATGGATATGTTATTGCTCTGCTTAGAATGTTCCACAGTATGACATTAATTTACCTTACATGATTTAATTACAGATGGTTTTACAGCTCAAAAATACCCAGAAAAACAGGCATTCTGACTTTGAGTCTGTCCACAGAGTTTACTTGGTCTGGTTTAGTATCCATGACGATAGAAAGGTTTAATACCATATTGTGAAACATTCCACACACCACCCAATAACATTTCCTTAGGCGGATATTCCACCAGAAAAGTTACACAATGCACTTTTAACATCTGAGATGATTAGAAAATACTTACCTGATCTCTACATATGGTTATAAATGTCCTTTTGAATAGAATACAGAACTGTGTTAAAGTGCTTGTGGCAAAACTATGGCTTTCAACCTGGACAAAAACAACACAATATCATAATCACAACCAGTTTGTTTTAACTCACAAAAGAAAACAGCATTTACAACTTATTATTTAAAAGTCACATCGTATCTTTTAGGCTTAAAGGTGCTATATTATACAGAATTGACTTCTGAGATCTTTAAGCTTTAAAAATGCTGTTCTCCAAACCCCAAAATGGTCAGTTCCAACATATGATGCCATGTGGTGGTAGTTTTGAGTTATCATTTACCTTTTACCATTTTTTCAGTTTCAGTTACAGAGTTGAAATTATACAAATGATTTTAGTGAATGTGTATGGAGTTTGAAAACACAGTGGAGTATATGTATATGTATATGTATATGTATATGTATATGTATATGTATATGTATATGTATATGTATATGTATATGGCATTACAAGGTGGAACAAAGTGTTTTCTGTTTGAAAGAAAAACTCAAAAGTTTATATATGCAGGATTTGCGTGTTAAATATGTGTCCCTGAAACGAAACACAACTCTGAGTATGGTTTGATGAGGAAAGAACATAATAACATATATTTGTGTGCAATATGGCCCCTAATTAATTAAACAGTAAAATGAGTTATTGGTCACTCCTGCCAAGTTACCAGAACGCTCATTATCTTAAAAATGAATGAGAAATGAAAATGAAGCAAAAAAGCACAAAAGTATGTACTTAATCTATACTTAATTAATATTCTTAATTAATCCTTATTCATGTACCTTGTGGTTGGCTGTGGTACAGATGGGGCATCCATTGGTTTGGCTGAGGGTTTTCTTCTCGTCTAAAGCACAAAGTCCACTCTGAACTGCTTCAAACAGCATGGGGTTCATGTTCCCGTACTCCCCAGAGGCCACTTCAATGACTGCAGGGCAAAACAAGACCATTAATATTGGATATTGGGCCAATATTTGGACTTTTTAGCGTATCAGTCTAAAATCTTCAGCACAGGTCGAGATTTTGTTTTGGGTCACCTGCAGCCTAAAAACACCCACTGAACACAGCTCTCTTTGGCTTGTGGTGAATATGTGCTGGTGTTTTTAGTAAATTTAAATAACATCATTTTATTTTTAATTTTAAAGATTCTCTGAGTAACTTTTCTGATCTGTCATGTGCTTGACTTCACCTTTTTTCAATGAGATGTTCTACAATGGCATTTCATTTTACTATCAGGACACATCACCAGACCAAGGTCAGATCTGTTGTGAGGTGGACCCGCTCATAGAAATAAGACATGTTTTTGCACTAATTGTGACAAATAAAAACACTTGTAATTGAATAAGATACATTTTTAATGCCATATGTGGAACATTCCAGGCAAAGCAATAATGTCACCAAGCAGATGGAAGACCCTGCACCAGAAAAGTTAGACAGTACACTTAACTCAAAATCGGTCATTCATATAAGCCCAAAAATATTGGCAGAGCATTGGTGGATCTGGATTAGTATCACATTGTCCATGAAATAGCCTATACTGGTCGATCTCCAATGAATATGTTGTATTTAATGACTGTTTCTAGTTTTTCCTTACTGAAGTTGGCCGGGTTGTGGTAGGTGGGACAGTACAGGCCGAGGGTCTTCAGATACGGGATGAGGTTTGGCACTGAGCCTTTGTAAATACATTGGCCCTGACTGACAATATAGAGCTGTGGAAGAACAAGAGAGAACAGCCATTAAAAACATTCATATTTACACATTTACATCACAAACAAGCATTTTTACATTATTTAACAAGGTTATTTATTAGAGCCATAAATACCATAACTAACTATTAAGACATTTAAAATCTTGTATTATGCAAAATTGACTTTTGTAAACCTTAAGCCATGTTCTGTTAGCTCCTCAAAGACATATCTGGAGTTGTGTTTTGTTGAATTCAAATGTCTTTAAGTAACCCTTTATCATTAGTGTGTGCATCTCCAAAGCTCAAAATGTTCTATGCCACTTGTGATGTCATGAAGCTGCAGTTTTCAAGTTAACAACTCCCTTTTACCTTTAGTTCCATGGCTTAAATCATCCAAATGAGTCTAGTGGTAGTTTAAAAACACAGTGGAGCATTTACTGTATGATCACATAACATCAGAAGGTAGAACTGAGTGTTTTCTGTTTAATTCAATTCAATTCAATTCAATTTATTTTTGTATAGCCCAAAATCATAACAACAGTTATCTCGGCGGGCTTCACAAAATTGTTAAAATAGCAAACAAAAATGTCAGAAAATGAGCAGAACAATGTGTTGTTTAAGAGAACAACACATCCTAACCACACCGGGTTTGTGTAATAACACCTGGTATGTTTATGATGAAGAAATAACATTAATAACATGAATCAGAAAATAGCGTAATAAATGATTTAAATATTTAGGTGAAGTTTAGTATATTTTGTACCTTGTCAAACATCTCCAGGAGTTTGGCACTGGGCTGGTGGATGGTGCAGATGATGGTGCGTCCGCCCTGAGCTAAAGAGCGCATGAGTGACACCACCTGGTAACAGGACACACTGTCCAAGCCACTGCACACACACAATACAAAAAATATTCATCACTGTAAGGCAAGTTTATTTATATAAAGGACAATTCATACACAAGTAATTCAAAGTGCTTTACAGAATAAGAAATACATTACATTTACAACACAGACAAATCAAAGCATGAATAATCATCATAAAATTAACATTATAAGAGAAGAATGCAGAATAAAAAGCTTTCAGACAGTATGATAGGATATAAATACTGACCATTATAACCCTCATACCAGATTTTTTTAATGCCTTTTTTATACCATGTGCCAACTTAATACATAC
>KN503312.1:845-15397 GCA_000787155.1 Scartelaos histophorus | reverse complement strand
TTGAGAAGCGTCGATTGGGACTTGTTTTCGTGTGTGGTCATTGAAGGAGCATAATGGTAGCATAAACAGCCAAAAAAAAAAATTAAAAATCCATATATTAGCCTAAATAATAATATTAAAAAAATAAATAAAGCAAAAATATACAATAATTAAAAAAAAAAATAGTGAGAAAACATGAGATTTATTAGGCCATACGATACTTCGGCACTTCAGGCAAATGTGCAAAATTCTCCTTTTTTTTATGTCTTAGTAATAAAAATGTAAATATTGCAATTTAATTCACACAAAAAATTAACTTGTTGCTCCAATGTCTGTGTATAGTGTCTGAATTAAAAAAAAACAACAACAAAAAAACTGTAGAATTTCAAAAACTCTTTGAAAAAACACTGTCCCCATACAATTTTATTCTTTTAATCTGTTTAGCGTACTGGTTTAAGTGCTAAAAAATGTGTCAAGATTTTATAATTATTTCGTTATTTCTTAATGACGCATTTGTTGAAACGGTAATCAGGCTGTTTTTTAATGATCTAATCCTGCTACATATTTTTTGAGAGCTAACGTCATTCAGAGTCACTTCAATTACTTTTTCCGCCGCCCCAAGCCAGTGCATTTGGTAATGTGTACTCTTATAGGATTTCATAGTACATACTAATACCACTTGTTGCTTTACCAGCTAATACCATAATAATATTTACTAATACCAGCTTGTTTGCTTGGTTGTGTATTGCGTCTAGGGGTGTCCTGAACTTTCGCACACTTTTTCCATACTATGACTATTAGTACGTGAGGAGCTGCATGAACTGCAGTACTGACGCGAGAGGGGGGGTCTGTCTGATCCACCGTGAACCAGCGGACACCAAACTGGGCCAAAGGTAATCTCATTCACTTCAGTTTGTTTTACAGCGGAGTGGGCGGAGCTATGGAAGTCTGTATAAAGGTTGCGGATAAATATAGCTTCGTTTTTTCCTTAAATTTGACCTCTTTTCACTTTTTTTTTTTCCTTGTAGATTTTGCTCAAAGCCAGACCTCCCACACGCCCCTCAGCACCCCACCCCTCCAGTAATCCGCGGAGCTTTCCGACCCTTGCGAGACCGGTGAACTTTCCCCCAGTTGAGACTTGGCCAGTGAAATATGGGTTTTTTTCCCACTGCTATCCAGCTGATGTCACAATAGAGAAGTGTTGCAGTGGTTTTCGATGCCAAGGCAAGTCGAGGCACGTTCACCTTTCCCCTACTTCTGCTCTGAGCCTATTTGAACTCTACAGATCTGATTTTCTGTTTGAGTTGCTAGGATGTGGACTTTTGGGTTCAGCTGACTAACTAAAGAGTGTACACTTTCCCTTTACTTTTTGGAGGAATAACCTACTAGAAATACTTGCATAATGGTGACTTAGGCCCTTGTATTTTTCTTGGAACATAAGTTTATACAAGTACACAAAATACATTTTTATAGCGCACTTCTTTTAACCAGTTAGCAACTTACGATACATTTAGCTCTTGTTCCATAGTTTTACTTCTAATTAGGCCTACCTAGTAGTATTTATACTTGAAATACTTGCATAATAGTGACCAAGGCCCTTGCGTTGCTCTTGGGACAGAAGTTTATGGATACATTTTCATAAGGCACTACTTTTAAAATTTTAGCAGCTTACAATACTCTTGGCGCTTGCTCCATACTTTTATTTTAATTAGGCCTAGCTACTAATTCATAGTATTATTATTAATGTAGGCTACTTATTTATGTATTATTTTATTCCATATATGCGGCCCCCTATTTCATGGCGCCCAACCCATTGCCCTCTTTCTCCAGCTCGTTGTTTTGCCTCTGCTCAAGCTAATCATTTATTTAATCAATCCCCCAATTTAATCAAAGTTCATGTGAGACTCCCCGCGGCGCTTCCTCTTATCGATTCCTTGTTTTTCATTGCGTAATTGCTTTAAGCTCCTTGCCTCTCTTTGCTCTAAACAGATGGCTGCCACTTTTAGCGTTTAAAGAGCATACTGGATTTGGCCCTTACCGGCTGCCGGAGAGTCACGCTGTTCCACCACCACGTCCTGACTGGGGTTACGGGGGACATCGCCTCTCTGTCTGGACTGATGTATCTAAAACGGGTTATTAATTCACCGTTAGAACCAAATATACGAAAGAAAGTGTCTCGAAGCTCCATTTTAAATATTTAATAATTATTTTTTTCTTACCTGGCTTTGTAACGCCCTGATGCGCACGTTTTGCTTGTCCAGCTTCTCCTGTTGAAGTCTTATCCGCTCCATCAAATCATCAATGCGTTTGTTCTGAGCTTCCAGCATCAACTGCAAGAACAAAAAAAAGCGAAAACTATTAACATTTTTGCAGTTTTCTGACTTTACGCATGCGTCGCCTGTGCGCGCTCAGTTACATAACTCGCAGCGCGGGATTTTCTATTCACTCCAAAATGAAAGCACTCCGCTGCTGCAGTGGGACCTGTGCGTTTATGGCATCAGAACTAAACCACAGCGAAATGCGCAGTCAGTGTCTGGTGTGCGCTCGCCTCGTATTTTGACAGCTGCGGGGTGCACAGCCTGAAGCGTCACCAAGAACTGCACGTAGGCCACGTTCGTCACGGCCGGGCTATTATCCCGCTCCCCCGGCCCCCCTTTTGTCAGGGACCCGTGTGCATGTGCGCGTTTCGCTGTGGCACTTGAACCCGTGTTAAATTGGCCTCGATAATGGATACTGGACTGGGCAATTCAATGTTGGTGCTGCCAACGCTGGATTCATAAACATTCTGTAACAGAACTAACCGATCGCAATACTGATTAACTGACAAGTGCATGTTTGCTGTTCATATGTAATTATTTTAACATTATAACATGCATTAGGTTATAGTAAGCAATGCATTTAAACCAGCTGCTAAAACATGGTATTTAGCTTACTGCGCAATATTAAATACACATTGGCCATAATATAAAGATATAGAATCTATGACTGTTTGTATAGTCCAAAATTGCAAGATATCTTATCATATACTACTGTGATAACCATTTGTAATAGTATTTTTTTCAATATTTTACTACAAATCTTGAGTCTTGTTTGATTGACTGATTTGCAAACTGTAAAAGTATTGCAATAAGCTGAAGATACAAAAGTGAATACATTATTTGTAGTTTGTGGCCTACTTTAAGACATATAACACCATATTTGATGCAATATTCAACAGAATGCTGTTATAACAAGTCCATAGATATTATATGTAAGCTTCTATTGGGAATTGTCATTCATCATATTTGCTTTTCTGCAGATTTCTTGCTTACCTGGATGTGGCGTGCATCTGTCCCATTTCTCTCCGTTTGCACCAGCCCGTCCACCTTCTCCTCCAGCCTGTTGACCCTCTCCACCAAAGTCCTACTGTCCAGCTGCATCTCCTCAGCCCTATCTCGCAACTCTACAGACACGTTCAACAGCCTCCCCTCTCTGTCCTCCAACCCTCTGGCTCTGGCTTTCAGTGCTTCTCCCTCCAGCTGCAACTTCTGGCTCTCCTTGCCGAACTCGGTCACGGTGCGGTTGAAGATCTTCAGTTTGGTGGAGATGTCACGGATCTGGACTTTGGTCTTGTCCACGTGCTCCTTCAGACCCTGTCCCAGCTGGAGGAGACCATGCGCGAGAACGTTGACGTCGTCCCATGCGGCATACTGGACTCGCTTTTCCTTCCCACCTCCAGATGTGGAAGAAGCCCCTTTTCGCTCAAAGGGGAAGCTGGTGGTGAGTAGTGGGGCGATGCATAAGATCAGCACTGCGAGGCTGGTCTTCATATCTGCTGGTTGGTGTTTCCTGAAGTCCTGCTTGTTGTGGTTAGGTTTTGAATGAGAGCTCTTGCTCGTGGGTCTGCAGCAGAGCCTTGCAGGGTTATATACAAACTGAGCTGGGGAGAGGTGGTGTCTGATTGGCTGGAGCTTGAGGAGAAGTGGGAGGGGTCAGGAGCAGGCCTCGGGTTACTGTGTTAAGTATTCATGACACACAGGAGGAGGCACCAGGCTCTACGTGATATAACAAAAGAGCAGGTTTTCATCTGAGCACAGTGGGGGCTATCAGCTGTGCAGAAGAGAGAAGAGCTACGCAATGGCCTGTTTTATGACTTCCTCTCAGATAGGAATGAGGAATCTAGGTTTTAAGATGCTATATTAAAAAAAAGTACCTTACAGATAAACAGGTCATCCTAGTGTCAAAGTCCAACTGCATAGACTTTTTTTTTTAACACAATCTGACTAGAAAGAGCTGATTTAGATGGAACTACACGAGGTGAGCTTATTTGTGCTGTTAAACAAGTCCCTCACGCATCAAAAACTGGGACGCTCGTGTTCTTTTGCTGTTTGGTAATAATAAAATTGTGAAATGAGTGCCGTAATGAAGGAAAATTGTTCTGCACTCAGCCCATTTAAGATTAACATAAGTCGGTAAAGGCACATTTTCTTTGTGTTTTGATCATTTTTAAGCAGCTTTTCTGTATTTTACTTACACAAATGACAATTTATGCCTCTTTTTACTATTGGTAGGGATCAGACTGGTAAAAATAGGGGCACCTGGGATATTTCTTGTATAAAACCAGGACAAGTCAGTGGTTTTGTATAAATCTGTAGGGACAGGGGACACAGGGCACAACACTAAGACTGTCTTGAATAAATAGGGACGTCTGGTCACGCTACTCACACATTACAGTCACAAGATAGCTAGCATTAGTCAGCAGCTTTTCAATTAGTCACTGTCACGTTTTTGTTAAAAATCTAACTCCTAAACAGGACCCTGAACGCTCGTATTGATCACAGGCTTCTGAAAACATGTTATTTAAATCCATTTAGTATTTTTTTTCTTGAGCTTTCAGACGATCTTAAAATGTATGTAATGTGCACATTGCGTCTCCATGGTAATTGGTGAACATTCCGCCAATGCATATGCATACATACACCACCCAGTGTGATGTCGCTATCAGCTGTGGAAAGCACCAGTGTCAAGTATCAGTTGTAGCAAGTGTGTACAGTACTTTATTTCAACTAGACACCATTTAATTAAGTTTAAATGCATTGTACTGATTTTTTAATTGATTATTAATTGATAAATTTAGGTCAAAACAAGTTCACTGTGTGCTGTCTGCCTCTTTATAAAGTGTTTTATTGTTTGATTGTCAGGATTTGCATGTTCTAGTCTCTGAGAGTTTTAAAAAGTGCTTATAAACTTATCACTGTGATTAATTAGAATGCTCTGAATACATAAGATAAGTGAGGAATAACTTAGGACCACTGCAAACCATTAAAATGAACTAGTTTTGCTTTTTGTTTTTAAAAATCAGGGCCAGTGCCTTTTAATATTTGCAAATGGATGACGGAGGAGAAAAAAATATCTTTAGGAATCTCTAGTCATCGTAGCTATATTTAGTGCAGTTATGTGTCTACTGCAGAGGCACAGTCTGGGACCCACTGATCTAAAAACAATCACACTGTGGAACATTCCAGGTTGACGGACCCCCAACCAAAAAGTTACACAGTGCACATTTGATTTTATTTAGATTTTATTTAGATTTTATGTAATAATATCTCACTCAAATCTGAATGAGGCATGGATCAGCTGGAGTGGTCTAGACTGGAGCCTGGACTCTGTCATTGGATAGTTCTGTCCCATTTTCGGTTTCTGCCTCGTCATGATCCAACTCTTGTATCCAGAAGTTGCCGTGGGCGCCGCTGTCATGATTCTGGTTGTGTTATTTTGTACGGGGCTGCTGATTTTGACAGCAAATCAGTTCAGTACGGAGGACACGGGGTTTTACACTTAAAAAGCCTCCGGAGAATTCTCATCTGTGGGCGGGGTTTTACACTTAAGAAATAAAAGACATGAGGTTTGGATGAGGCTATTCTGACCAATCAGATCACTTCACTGCACCATTTCCTGTTTGTTATTAAATTGGATCAGAACACTTTGGATCGATTGATTCTGCCTTGGCATCTTGGAATTTTGATGCGAATTTTACATTCTGAATTTTGACTGTTAAATTTGAAGGCTTAAAAATATTTGTGCAGAAAATTTTTAAAGTAAATTTGAAACATATTGAAAAAGTATACTTTAAATTTCAGCAACAGAAACTCTAATCTCTACTAAAAATAATTCAAACGTGTTTTTTCAGAGTTTAATAAATTCAAAGTGAGAAATTCAGAGGTATTTAAAATTCAAAGTCTGATGGAACAAATTATCTTCCATTCTTACATTGAACACTAAACATTTTACACAACTGAACCGACTTCATGCCAGATTTAAGACTCAAAACCTTTCCCAACTTGACAACATCACGACATGAGATCCCTGTGTAACTGGAAGTGCAACCACGAAAAAGTGCAGTTTATGAGCAAAAGTCCAGAAAAGTGGGCGTAGCAAAATAAGGTGAATATTGTTGAGATAAAGATATATTTGTATATTTGGCACCACTCTCTTGCTATTTTTGCTACTTATTTAGAATTTTTTATTACCATTTACATCGTTGCTCTCTGTTATTATTATTTATTGTTATTTCTAAGCAACTGTCCAAATAATGTCCCTTGTGGGTCGTTTAAGTTTAAGTCGGCAGTGACCAGTGCCCTTTAGGGATGTAGCATTGCCATAATCTGACAATACGATACATATGACGATATCCCTGCTACGATTCAATATGTCACGATATATCCCAATACTAAAACACAGGACAACATATTGTGATTTATCAATAATTATGTATAATATTATGGTCGAGTGCACCTTCATGGGACCAAAATTGGATGAAATACATTTAAGTAAAATCATGCAGAATGTGACAAAAAAATCCATTTGGATGCATTTTGAATCAATATGAGAATCATGCAGTGAAGTATCATGATATATCACTGAATGGATTTTTTTCTTACACCCCTCATCCCCATCACAGCCTCTTAAACGCCGTCTCACTCTCACCTTACTCACCTCACGGACTGAATTATTTAGTCTCAGTATTGTTGTCTCCTCACTCCAGTGACCTTCATGTATTCAATGTGAGTGCTCATTCCAGGTAAAGCAATAACATCTCCATGGAGACAAGCAAATGGCAAAAAGTTACCTAAGGTACCTTTTAATATTCTAGGGATGTATGAAGAGATGACTTTTCTTTTGTCATATTAAATCATTATGGATGTTTTTATTGAAATGAAAAACGTAGAAAAACATCTAAGCGGGCTTGCATCTCCACAAACCTGACTTAATTTACCTATAGAAAAGCTTCTTCCTGTTGATTTCAATATTCAGCAAGTTCAAGTATGACATAAAACTTATCTATCGCCATGGAGAATGCCCCAGACTGATTTTAATTCTTCTCTCCATGGAACCCAGTTTTCCACCTAAAGAACGTTTTCTCTCGCCCCTATTTCTTTCTTCCTCGTCTCTCACTCCTCACGACCTGTTTAAATAAATAGAAAAACGACAGTAGTGATGACGCTCAAGACAAAATAACCCAGCAGCTAATAATGTTTCAGAAAAGTAATTTGCCTGTTTAATGAAGCGTGTATATTAAGGATGGGACGAGGCACAATTTCTACAAGATGAGACGTGTTTAGATTCAGACGATGGGATTTTGTTATGCCTCCAAAAAAGCTTGGCCAAAATTTAAGACAAACACGTAAATCTATCAGAACTTGACTAAAAAGTAGTGGAATTATCTGTCCATGCTGCATCATTTTACTTGACACGTTTTCTTAAATTAAACTCCCTCTAGACTAGAATGAATACATTTGAAAACAAGATGAATAACCTGATATAAGTTTTAATCTTGGACAGATCAGAGGAATTTGTAGTGTTCAGTTCATAATTTTTGCTTCACAATTTTTGCCTTATTTGCTTTTACGGTTTTGTTGTTATTGTAGCTGTGTTTCTTTGGTATCGAAGCTTCTCAAAAGGAGTTACTCTGTAAAGTTAACCCCTTTTTCCTTCAAGGCAAATGTAAAAATGTAAGGAAATCATCTTATCTCACAATATTATTTTCCTCTTGTGTGCACAGTCTCACGAGATTTTGTCCCATCCTTACTATATATTGTGTAATATGTGGGTCAATGACATGACGTGTGTCCAACTGCAGTTTTTTCAGTTAAAAAGGTTCAAATTTCATAATAATTCCCCACATACGTGTAGTACCTCTGACCTCCATTTAACCAAATCATTTTTTTCAGAAATCCTGAGTTATTCTGGATGTTTTTTTGTCCTTAAAGTGTCAAATGTTCATGTGGTGCGACCGTCCGCCCTTAACTCATGATTTTTAAACTTCTTTAAAATGACTCTAAATCTAATCATTTATTTTCTTTCTTTTTTGTCATATTTTCTAAAGTGTTTTTAGTCCCACATGAAATTTCATCTTTCTTGAATCGATATTTCCCCCATAATATTCAAACAAATATTGTCTGGGCGTGTCCATTTTTTCAAATCTCATGTTTTCAAGTTTTAGATTTGTATTTAGAAGCAGATATTTAATTTCAACATTATTTGACCAATAGCAAAATGCTGACGCTCACAGAAAATACTCAGTGATGTCGTATCAAATGAAAGCTCGATGTACTAATTGACATTTTATTTTGATTTGAAATATTCCAGATAAAATAATCAGTTTATTAGAGGACATGGTGTTTTGTAAAGATAATGGAACGACACAGTGGCCTGAAGTGACATCAGCCTTTACAGGCCTTTTATCATGTGTTATGTAGAGTTTCATGTGTGTTTGGTAATACTGTGTGTCCCTTACATACATCAGTAAATTCATTCATGTTTCTTAAGCATATAATAAAAATAGCCTGTACTTGATAGAGGAATACCAGCTCCCGACAGCTGTAAAGACTGGGATCAAACATTACTGTTGTTTAAAGGTGAATTGGGCAACTTTTCTGTTGGAGGGTCGGTCACCTGCTTATTGAATTCCCTGAGATGTTCTGACATTATACAGATCTTTTTCTATCATTTATTCATCAGGGGTGTTTCTGTTGCTCAAAAACACAGTAATTCTTCTATCTGACCTGTAATGTAGCCTATAGTTGTCTTGTTTGATCTGTATCGTGGAACGTAGCAATAACATCTCCATGAAGACAGAAACAGAAAAGTTACACAATGCACCTTTAAAAATATCCACAGATATACATTAGCAAAAAAAACAAACAAACCTTGATTTAGATAATGCAATGTGATGTTATTGGTTTTATATACTGGTCCAGTAAGGGGCTTCGTCCAGTTCAGATCAGAGCAGATGACTAGAACAACTCGCTCATGTGTAAGTTCTGATCTGACCGTTCCCTTTAAACCTTCTGTGACGGGACAGTCAGATGTCTCACACACAGCAGTAAAACACTGGGACACACTTTCAGCTGACCTTAGAACTTGCACCAACTCCCACACTTTCTCTCATGAGCTGAAACACCGACTTCTGAGCAGCGGCAGCAGCGTGTCCACATCAGGCTTCTGGCTTACACATTCATTCACATTTCATTTACATTAGATGGAAATGTGTTGTGCTTGACTCATGACATTTGTCTTGATGGTCATGTTGTTGAGGAATAGTATTTTAGAAGATAATACTGATGAATTTGGTGTATGCACATTTTAGAGTATTGTTTTCCAAAGTCTCTGTCACAAGAGATTTTTTGGGGTTGTCTTGTCACGACCTGCAGTCGGCTGGACTGGAACAGGCCCACCTATTATACTGGAAATGTTGAAATGTTGTAAAGACATGTTTTGTAAACTTTTTGTAATCATTTACTATTTTATTCCAATGTTGCTGGTTCAATTTAATCTTGAAAAGAAAAATAAATTGGCTTCATTTATGGATTGACTTATGGATCCCTTTTATTGCTGGTTCATTGACTGTTTTTCATTGTTTAAAACCTGAGTAATACTAATTGTCATCAATAAAATGTTCTCAATAATGGTCAAAGCCACCTTTATTTTATGATTTACGAATGATGTCTATGGACTTGGGTTGCGAAGGTTTGTGACTTTTAAAATATGAATCCCCAGAAGAAAAAAAAATGAAACACTGACTTGGAGAATATCAACTTTTGGATAGATTTTTTAGGTAATGATAATGTGATGGTTTTAAATGTTTAATGATGAATTGGATTGTGGTTATTTAATGGAGACACTGTTAATAATGAAATATTATTGTTAGAGCTTGTGGCTAAATCACAGAGCATCTTTTTTCTCCAAGATTAATATTTTCTGTGCACTGTCCTTGTTAAAAATAATAATAATATTAATAGTATACGAGTCTATGTGCTCATATACTTGTTCTGATACAGTTCAAGACCATTCTAAAATTACAAAAAACAATTGACTTTTTAAATTCTGATACTTAAATGAGCGTGTAGTTTAGTATTGATTCATATCTGATGTTCTTCTTATCTAGAATGGAGTGGGCTGCTCACGTCACACCAAGGAACCTGCTCCAAGACTGTGAGAATTAGGGGAAAGTTCACGGCTCCTCCTCCTCCTCCTCTCACCGTCCATGGCCCTTTAAACCAGCTCCACCAGACCATTAACCCCGTCATGCACAGGCAAGTGCAGCCCAAGTGGGTGAAAGGTGAACGGGAGAATGCTGACGAAGCTCCGGCCCTGGGGAACAGAGCTGGAATCGTCTGGTATGTAACAAACGGCTATTATTTCAACCCAACGGGGAGTTCCACTGCCATGGCTCAGCTCCGGCGGGCCTAAGTGGACAAAAACGGTGCATTTGAAAGGAGAATTTTCAGGTTGTTGATATCAAACTGGAGATGAGCTCATGTTAATGTGGAAATGTCTGACTCATTACAAACACAGATTCCTGTAAACAATGACAACGAATGCCCATAGCACAAAAATACAATAGGGCAACTTTGAATAGTGAATGTTTTAAAGTAAGAGAGGTAAAATGGAAATGGAAATAAAAAGTTAAAACCGCATTTCGGATAATTTTCCATTGAGACAGATACATTTTATGTTGTTCTGTGGGATATTATAGCCAAAGATTTCAACATCTCCATGGAAACAAGCAGTAACAGGCCAAAAGAGTCGTGTTTGCTCATAATAAGGAGACTTTTTCTGTTTTCATTGCAATAAAAACATCAACTAAGCTTTTATTTGAGTATATTTTTTGCAATAAAAGTTGCATACTATGGCTTAAAATGAATATATAACCTCAAAACATAAACACCATTATCACAGTTTTAGTAGCCATTGTAAAGATAAGCAATAGAAGTCATGTTTTCAAATAGAATGTTTTGTTCTGTAATGGCTAAACTAGACATTTTCTGGAGTGTCCCGATAAAATGTTATATCAATCTAACATAAATGTGCCATAGTGTCTTTAAAATGTTTAGTTAAAGGTGCATTGTGGACAAGTTACAAGTCAGATCTGTGGAGAGGCCCCGCTCCCGGTCAGAATGTCTGTTTTTCTAGGTATTTTTGAGCTATAAAACCACTTGTAATTGAATAAATGTAAGGTCATTTGTTCCATCAGATTTTGAATTTGAAATACTGCTGAATTTCTAACTTTTTTAAATTTAAAATTTTGAAATTTTTAACTCTGAAAATGCTTGTTTAATTTATTTTTATTCAGAATTTTAGTTGCTGAAATTTTAAGTATACTTTTTCAATACTTTTTTAACTTTTATTTTTAAATATAGCAAAATAAAAAAATCACCTTTTAAATATTCAGTACATATTTTCAAGCCCTCAAATTCAAAAGTCAAAATAGATCTTTGTTTAAATTTTTTTTTTTTCACTGCTAATTTTAGACTGTTGAATTTGAGGGCTTGATTTGTGCTGAATATTTAAAATGTGTTTTTTTATACAGAATTTTAAACACTCAAATTTCAGCAACTAAAATTCAGGATAAAAATAATTCAAACATTTTTTTCACAGTTAAAAAAACATCTAAGTGAGAAATTCAACTGTATTTAAAATTCTAAATCTGATGGAATAAGTCATCTTCCATAAAAGTAGAGCTGTTTAATGTCATAGTGTGGAACATTCCAGGCAGAGCAATGACATCTCCATAGAAACAAGAAGGTGACGGACCAACCAAAAAGTTACACAGTGCAGCTTTCTTCACAATAGCAATCACAAGACTCCACAAAGACCAGCCCTACCACTGTGACTCACTAATTACACAGATTTTCCCACAGTGTTATTATGATGTTATTGCAACACACAGCATTTAATAATAATAATAATACTTTTTTTTTTTTTTTTTAATGCAGCTCTTTTATAAACACTCAGAGACGCCATAGAAATAATAAAAGTGACTGTATATTTTTCAGCTCATTCACTCTACAAGTTTCACCTAGTTTCGCAATGTTGACAGTTGAAGTTCCACGTTCCACGTTTAGACTTGGACTTAGACAAACTCTATTGATCCACGAGAGGAATTATTTGGGCACAGGGGTCAGCCAGCATACTGTACACAGGGGTCAAAGGTCGCAGCGTTTACACAATATTGGACGGTTGGATGTTTGTTTCTGTGGATGTGTCACTACTCAGCAATAACATTTCCATGGACCCTCCAGCAGAAAAGTGACACAATAGATCTTTAAATGAATGTTTAAATTGTGTGAAAACGTGTCTCATGCTCACAAAATGCTCCTGCTTTTTGGATAAAATGTTGTGTATTGGGATGTATTTGATTAGAGAGAGTCCTTTTTACTACTTACTACTACTTCCTGTAACTTTTCTTCATGCCAAGTAACTGATGTAAAACTATGAGAAATCTTTACCAAAAGTGCAATTTCATCAAACAAAGTCATATTTGTCATATGAACTTAAAACCTACACTGTGTTCTGCTTGTTTCTATGGATATGACATTGCTCTGTAGGGCTGGATAGCATTGAGAAGTGGCCGACACGTAGGCAATTACAACGCATATCTCGATACAGTGCACTTACATGTGATACGGTTCCATGGTTATGCATTATGATTATTGGTTATGATACTTAAAGTCTTTATTAAACTACTTCTTGTGCAAAGTTAATATGAAACACGCCCATTTTAATCATCCAGACAGTGAATATGTGTTAAAATGTGTTGCATAAACAAATTTTCTTCCACTGAACAAGAAAAAAAACTGTAATGCTGAATAAAATGATTTAACAAAATATACCAGAAAATACTCTTGGTGATGTATCGATACAGCAGCCTCTGATATCGATACTGTATCATCACATTAGATGATACGATTTATCAATATTTTGATATTTTTGCACACTTCTGCCTGGAACGTTCCACAGTAAGACATGAAACTGCTTTACTTAACTTTTTTCACTTATTCTGACCTGTAACATGGTCTGGTTCTGTCTCCATGATACAACAACAACAACTACAGCAGCTTCAACTACTACTACTACAGCTACAACAACTACCACAACAACTACTACTACAGCTACAACTACTACTACTACAGCTACAACAACTACCACAACAACTACTACTACTACAGCTACAACTACTACTACTACAGCTACAACAACTACCACAGCAACTACTACTACTACAGCTACAACAACTACCACAACAACTACTACTACTACAGCTACAACAACTACTACTACAGCTACAACGACTACCACAGCAACTACAACAGCTACAACTACTACTACAACAGCTACAACAACAACTACAACAACTACAACTACTACTACTACTACAACAACTACAGCAACTACTACAACAACAACTACAACAACAACAACTACTCCAACAACAACAACTATATCACATTTTATTTAGTAGGCGCCTTTCTGGACACTCGCTTTACAACTACAAAAAACAATCAAATACTATTAAAACTTACAGTTAAAAGCTACATTTAAAGTGGGACAGGATTTGAATTGATTGAAAAGAATTGCTGTGAAACCTTCCAGACAGACCCTTCACCAGAAAAGTTACACAATGCACCTTTAACCATTCAGTCTTTTCTAGATCTTCAATGATGTCATATACATTCCATACTGTATATATTCATACTGATGCACTTGTACTGTAATGGCGGTCATTTCAAAATAAAATCCTGCGCTTTTACAGTTTAAATCATTCTAATTAGAGTTTGATCAGCAGGAGTTGGTTAGCGTCTCCAATTTCTGGAGGTACGTGACGGTCGTGTGAGTTCTGTTCCCGCCGCAGGACCACATGTTTCTGATGAGGGGCCACAGCTGCACATCCAAGCCCACAAAACGGCCCCTCCCCTGGTCTACCGACACCGAGACCTTTCCCCTACATTCCACAAGGACAACATCTGTAAATCCACACTAAGGAGAGAGAGAACAGCGAGAGAGAGGAAGAGAGATGGAGAGGAGAGGGGTGATTGAGAGAAAGAGAGAGAGAGAAGGGGGGGATAAGGAGAGAGAGAACAGTGAGAGAGAGGAAGAGAGAGGGAGAGACCATAAGAGCAAGGAGGAATCGAGACGGGTGAGAGATGGTGGAAGAGAGATAGGAAAGAAGGAGGGGGTGGAGAAGAGAGAGAGGAGGAGGAGGGAGGGAGAAAGAGAGAGAGAGAGAGAGGAGGAGGAGGGAGAAAGAGGGG
>KN503303.1:17478-33953 GCA_000787155.1 Scartelaos histophorus | reverse complement strand
AAGCTGAGAGCTGCTTCATGGGCATGAATCATACGCAGGGCGTCCAGTTTGAGACGCTTTGATACGAAACAACAAAATTTGCTCAGTTTGCCTTTTACTTACAAACATTATTAATAATGATTAATGATAATCATTTACGTGTAGACACTGATCACGTGAATGATTTCTCACAATAATTATGACCAGTGAAAGGTGTGAAACAGAGATCAATATTTAGCGCTTTAAGTTTATTAATCTCTATAATTGTTACATTTTCAGATGATCCTGATACTGTTACTGCAACATAAAGCTGAGTGCACATGTGTCCAAAAGACAAACACTGTTCAGTCTTTTCATCACAATAGTAGCCAAGATAAATTAAATGGCCAACATAAATAAAGGATCATACATGAGTGAAATAAATGTTAAATAAAGAGTTAAACCTGCGCACGCACAATCTGCACTCTGTGACCTGCAGGTACGATCACTGAAAAGTTTAATTTCTCCAGTTTAACCAACACGATATACGCACAGAACAGACTCACAATCAGGACAACATCCTCTGTCACAGAAAAAAACACTCACATCCACTGAGTCGAGTCCTTTAGTCTGACAGAAGCAGCACCGCCTTTCCGCCTTTATGCAAATGAGCCATGAGGTTTTAAGTTGCGTTTCTGTAAAACGTAAACAAATGTGCGCAGAGCTGAATTATATTATCAAAAGGGCTGATGTGGCTCCATATTTTTAAGATATTGTCATTTTTAAAACGAGATAAATGCAAAAGTGATTTAAAAAGAACAGCAACAGAAGACAATTACATTGTAGATGTTGCTCACTAGTGAGTTGTGCTTTTAGAACCGGCCTGCGGGTCATGTGGTCCTTGGAGGAGACCTGGTGCCCGCGGCACCGTGTTGGTGACCCCTGGTGTAGAGCATGAGCTGATCACATCTCAACATGAAATATTTACGCTCATTTTCTGAGAAAAATACTTGCAGAGGAACCCTGCGCAAATCCAGTATCATTTCTTTTTAAGTGCAGCAGCAGTGCAAACTCACATCCAGGTGAGAAACACGGGACAGACGGGAGGAAGGCAGAGGACACTATGGTTAACACGAGTGCATGTGCAGGGGCCTACAAGACCCAGATGAGAGGGGCGCAGGAGCACAGGAACATAAGCCCAGACAGTTCTGTGACAGACCAATCAATATTTTATAATCCTGGTGCCTTTTCTGGCACATACTTACCTCGTGGGGCTCTGTAGCTGTTTTTATACCCATACATATATTTTTTTTTTTCTCCACACCCCTCTTTGCTACCTGTAATGAGGCAAAGATTGCACACTGGCAGTGATTTGAAATGCCAAAGTAGTCACAGACAGTTTTAGATTAAAAAATAAATAAAAAAATAAAAAAAATAAGCCAACACCGCCTTTAAATACAAAATAGCTGTGGTTTATTCTTTTGAAAACAAAAATGGCAACAATTAAGTGTATTTTCATAATGGTCAATATCTACAGGAAAGAAACATCAAGTAGTCCTTCTATCAGTTACCATTTTCCACCAAACAATAACTTTTAATTTGATTTCATGTTGTGCCTGTGTGTCCATTTTCATGTTCTGTTAAGTACGAACATTAAAACGTGTTCATTCATGATAAGAGTTCCCCTCAGTCTTCATGTCTGTAAAAGAAAACATTTGAACGGTTGAAAATACTATTGTTTAACTTCAAAATCACTTGCATCTGTACAAATTTTTATGGAAAAAATATAAATGACACATCTGAAATGAAACTGAGAATTTGAGATTTAAAATAAAGTTAACATGTTTGAATATGTCAATTTGAATCAAGTTTTTTTACATGTTATAAATCGACATCTCAGACATTACTTTCTCTCAGGGATGAAGACAAATCCAGACATAAATTACACATGTTGAACAGCGACATCCATTGTGCATTGCCCTATCCTGTGCCCCGTTTACTGTAATTACCTCAACGGTTTAAAAAATTATGTTTAACGTGGAGAATATATGGATTACACACATAGGCTTGTCGAGAAATCTTAAAGGGAACTTGTTATTGGTCATTTAACTGGTCTTTAGTCCATGACACTGTGCTTGAGTATTTCTACTTAACTGCTGGTAGGGGTTGCTAATGAGTGACCTGTGACATTAGTGCAATGTTTCCCAACTTTCTTTGAGAAAATTAATTACATGATTTTGTCCCTCTTCTTCTGGTCAATTATAGCCCTTTGTTGTCTTCAGCTGGGGCTTCAAGTTCTGTGTAACTAATAGGCTCACTTAATTTTTTCTGCAGTTCAACGATTAATTTAAGTCCTTATTCTTCAACAGCACACGGAAAAGGCAGAAAATAAGACTTGATTAATCCACACTGGCCACTGGAGGGCAGCGGAGTATCCGAACAGTTGGCCCCCATTGGAATTGACGTGTTCTGTTCATCTTCTTATACAGAATCCAGATCCCCAACAGGAAGTAGCATTTGATATCACAGGATTTTAGGTTTAAACATGTAAAAGAGCACAATGTCAGACAGTTCAGGAGTGAGGTGGAGGGTGGTTGTGTCTTTTTGTAAACCACAAACATCCACAAGTTCCAACTGTTCCTTTCCTCCCTCTCCGTCCTGTCCTTTTCCCTATGTCCTCAGAGGAGACAAAATACAGCAGATTCGGATAGGACAGAAGGGCAGTTCGATGGCAGGCTGTAGGTAGTGTGGTAGGTAACAGCAAAGGGCGGCGGTTATCCCTGTGTTGGGGAGGGGTGGTCTGTGTATTTATGTGTACGGGTTTCAGAGTCAGCGTGCGGGGATGTTACGACTGTTTGAGTCGCTTTCGAGGAGGTCCCAGAAAGGGGCACTGGGCTGAGGCCAGTGAGCGGTAAGCTTCAGCAACAAGATGAGGATGGGACCCCACCATGGACTTCCAACCTGCAGTCTCCATCACCTCGGCAGCATGGCTAAAACAGAAAAGAAAGATTTCAGGCAAATGCCAGTGGCCATGACACCGAAATGGTAACCACATATTTACAGCGCCTTAAATCACTATTCCACCAATAAACACTACTAATACCAATTTTGTATAACAGCTATGCTCCAAAATCTTAGACAAAAAGAATGTAACAACTTTTCCTGATGTATGAAATTACCAAATGGCTTGTAGCAGTGCCACCCACCCCTTTCACACCAGCTAAGATCAACCAAACTAGATCTAGTCATTCATTCATTTATTCAAGTATTGGACCATAAGACTCACTGGTCAAACAAAGCTTATGTGTAAAAATGATTATGACAATAATGACTGGTTAAAATAAAAATAAATAAAAGGAAAATATCCTGACTAGTTGATGAAGTCGACGGCTTGTGTTTTGAGCTGGTCAGCACTGTGAAGGTCGGCCAGGATTAGGATTTCTGCAGCGTTATCCACAGAGAGGCTGGTGCACAGAGCATCCTCACACATCACCTTCAGTCTCTCAAGAGCATACTAGACAACACACAAAATAGTAGTCATCACTTTGTAAAGCCATTTAATAATATAATTTAAGTCTGTGATGAGAAATATTTTGTTTAAAAAAATAATGTTGGTTGCAAAGAAATGAGTAATGAGTCTGTCAGTAGGTAGAAGATGCCAGTAAGGAAAATTATACCAGTAATGGAAAATGCAGGCAAAGAACTTCAATGCACACTTCATGATTAAAAAGCCATTATTTGTACATGGCTACAAGTTTTAAAAACACTGCTCTGGTAAGCCTTCTTCAGGGTGCATAAGTGCCATTTGGAGTTATGAAGAAGAGTAATGTGAATAAAGTGTGAAAAAATCTAGATTTTGCTGTTACCAAACAAAAATGCCAATATAGCCAAACCAGCATGCACAAGGGAATATGTAAGATTATATTGATACAACTTGTGGTACCTTATCAGCTGCTGCAAGAAGATCATCCGCCATCTTGTCCAAGTTTGGAGCCTTGTCTGTGTAAATGAAGCACATCATCTCTTTGAAGACCTCTGGCTCCACATCATTGATCTCCACACGGTTCTAAAAGATACAAAAGTATATTAGAATAGAATATATTATCAAAATGTTTGTCTTTACACCACATAAGACATTTTATACCTCAAGTTTAAATTTAAAATGTTTCAGCACAAAAAAAATATTCATTAATTAATGTAAAAAATGAAGAACATGGAAGTATAATAAAATCTGGAAGGCGAACTCAAGATGACAGATTGTTTTCAACGGCTTGTGCTCAGTGACACATGGGCCCAAAAATATTTTCCCTTCTGCTTTACTTCCACAATACAGGCTAACGCCTCCCACCCACATAACACCAGTAACATGCATGCTGTGGTAAGTTTTGACCAATCAGAGCAATAGCTGCTAGAGAAGCGCTAGCATGAGCCCAGAGCAGGTCTCATGAGCGGACTCAGAGTGAGCTGAACATGGGCAGTTTGATTTCCCAAAAAATGCACTGCACTCTAAGGGAGAATTCTTTCTGGGCCCAAGCCTCTGGAAGCTGCAGTACCAATGGAGCAGCCACTAATCGGTCTGAAGAAACCGGGACAGAGACGATGGGGTGAAACAAGAAAAAATTGACTTTAGTAACATCCTAGTTTAACTCATTTACACATACCTTCTTGCTCTCTTCCATCTCATGTTCAAACATTGCACTGAATACTGGTGAGCGTGCTGAAAAACAATAATATTAAATAATTTTAACTCAACTTTAGACCTGTAGAATGAATCATAAACCAGGCAGACAAGACACAAGCACTTTTGAGATAAAAACTGCAATTGGATTTTTTAAATTGTGCTGCTCTATTGCATATTGTATATTTCATAATCAATAACCTTTCAACTGGTGGCACAAAAACAAAGCTATTGCATAAGGGGTGTGTTGTGGTCATGCCCGTACCTGCCAAAATAGCTTTGTGGGCCTGAAACTCCTGCCCAGCCACACACAGGGAGCAGTCTGTGAAGCGCGAGTTCTCCCACAGGCCTCCCAGCTCATCTGCTAACCGGCAGTCAGGAACCTTCACCATGTTCATTGTGTTTTGGCCCGATATGTTGACAGAGTCCTGCACAACACTCACCTGCAAATATAGTTTTGTAAAAGAAAAGGTTGATTTCCGTTTTGCTAAACAAAACAGAGATGCAACAATAAATAAAATAACACACGTCAATGTAATTAACTTGTGACATGTGTATCTAACCACCTCTGAAAAAGCTTAGTTCACAGTTGTACCTCACAGAAAAGAGTCAGTTTGTCATCTGGTAAAAGGCCATTGGCCTCATCAAGCAAAAAGTCTCTGCGGATGAACTTCTTAAAACCCCAGTCTTTCCCTTGGACAAAGCGATATGCCCTCTGGCTTTCTGCAGGAGACAAACGCAACTTGTTTAAATTGAATACATTGGGTCTTCATTCACTGATTGTGACTTGCAGTGATTTGTGACTTGCCCATAGCTTTGGTCTCCTCTCCTTTAGCGTTTAAAATGGAAAACTTGAACTTGGCACGTACTTCAGCCTTGGGACAGCTGACCAGCAGCAGGTAGAGAGAAAGGTAATCTTTGCTCTCCTCATCTAGGCCTTTTGGATTCACTCGTAAACACCTGATGATGGAAGTATAGGTAAAAAAATTACACATGTGTCACTTGTTATACTTGTTTCACCAGTTAATATTTTATGGCAAAATGTACCATACTGTGGAGTTTTAAAAGAACATATATTGTGCTTGTGTCTGCTACATAGTTAAAATCTACAAAACCCGTGGATCAGGTATACTTTGGGTTATAATTGGCACCTTTTAAATATTCATATACATATTAAACTAAAATAACTTGATAAAAAAAACAAGTCTGCTGATTTCCATGTTAGAAAACTGCAGTACCCAATTGGAGCAACTCCGATGGAAAGCTGCAGATCACACTAGTGAGCAGATTTTTTTTTCATTTGCACCAAAATTACTATGTGCTCTGCCAAATTCTGCACAAATCACCAATTAAGAAAATAAAACTGGAGAATGAAGTAAGTACAGAGCAGTGACTGTACGTCGGTGGCAGTGAAAGCAGGGTCGATCAGCAAAATGGTGTCTTGAATATAATTTCGAAAAAAGGATAAACATACCATTTGAGCTTGTCATTGGCCCCTGAAGAGAAGGTAGAGCTCTTGATGACCTCACCCATTTCCTCACGACAGAAGCTGAAGTTGTTAATGGTCCACATGTACGAGAACTTCACCACTTTGATCTGGACAGAGAATCATGCATTTAAAATAGGACTTGTAATGTCAATGGTCATAAGTTGCTATCCTTCTCTATACCTGTGTATAACACCAGCTCTCGGCCACGGGCCCGCTGGACATCTCCGCAGGGGGAGGGGGACTCGGGACTCTTGACATTGCCAGCGTGACAGGTGTCCAGCGCAACAAGGATACAAAGAATAACTGCCTCTCCACTCAGCCCTCCACCTCAACATTCATCTACATCAATACATGCCAAGGTGGAAGCAGTTTGCCCCCTAAGAAAAAGACCAATATGTTAGAAAACAGATAACAGTGATATTGTGCAGCTGATTTCATCAACATTCGCTGGGGGTGTGATGCTAACTGAAAGCACTACTCTGTTAGAAGCTGTTAGCAGTTAAACTTAATCTGAGATCATTTATTTTCACACGATCTGACCAGAAAAAACTGACTGAGTTGGAACTAAAACAGGTGAGCTCTCTAACACATAAATTGCATCACTGGCCAGCTTGCATTAGTCAACAGTTTTTCAGTCAATCACTCTCACCTTCTTTGTTGCAAAGCACTCCTGAATGATTGAGTTTTCAGAATTAAATTTAAAACCTTTTCTCTGTTTGAGTCACTATGGTAACAGCTGAACATTCCACCAGTAGATACATGTTGAACACCCCCAGCCACAGCAAAGTATCAATAGGAAGATAATAATATTAAAAGGATAAACGATTATGTTGTTTTTATTTGATCATCATGTAGGGATTAGATGGATGGAACTGGAAGAGACAAGCCAGTGATATGACAATAACTGTAGCCAGAATTCTGGGCTAAAATTAAGCCCTTATAGGAGTGTGAGGATTGTACATCATTGTACTCAGAAATATACATTATTGACAATACTGACTGGCAGTAAATAGTACATTATTCACATTTATATAAATCAAACAGCCATATTGTATTTAAATTTCTATTAAAATGCTGAACTTGTGGTTAAGCTTTATAACAATAAAAAGAAATTTCAACGTGTCTTTTCTGTAAAAGAAACATTTTGACGAAGTGAGGAATAGCAATATGTCTTAAGGTTAGTGAGAAACTGAACGATACTTGCATTGTACTTGTACAGACTACACAAGGTTCAAAGGAAGGGTGATAAAATTATCTATTTTTCACATGAGCTTTCCTCAGGTCTATTGTAATCACTGCACTGCAGAAATGACTCTTGAAAAGGATTAGCGTCATTCAAAATAAAGCCAGTTACTTCCTCTCGTCTTAATGAGGAGGCATTTAAACTGTCAATAAACACTCCTTTTAATAGACTGAGGCTTGTGAAAAGTAACGTTAAACTTGTATGTGCGAAAATCAAAGAACACAGCATAAAATGAAGCAGTTAAGAAATGACAGTTTTCCTGTATAGAAAATGGGAACAATAGCATGCTCATATTATAGCCTCACCTTGGCCAAAAGCCCTTGGGATGAGCGGGATAATCTGCCATGTTGAAAACCAAACACAACAATGTACAAAAACATGACAAACATCATTGTACACCATGTTCAGAGAGGTTTTGGTGAGAAACTAATAACAACAGGTGCAAATGAAAGATAGTGACAAATGACATTGTAAATATAACTTATTATTGCCACATTTTCACAGGCCAAATGGAAACGAATTTAAAATGAACATTGTGGTCTTGGCTTATGTGTGTAAATTGTATAAGATGTTATGTAATTCATGTTTACCTCGATAGCTCTGAAGCAGCTTGTCGAGCACTCTTCTTGAAGCTATACCTAGCACTAAACCTAACAAAAAGGGCCAAAAAATATCCCAACAAGAACGGTAATCTAAAGGACATATGTCTGATTATACGGCCCTTTAAAGCCTTTCATGTTTATATAACGTTGTTGAGTTTAGATTGGCGAAAAACTCACCTTATTATTTGGTACAAATTAAAACACTAATACGGGATCTTGTGTTGTTGTTAGCTAAGGGGCTAGCGTTAGCTGTAAGAAGAAAGAACTGATCCCATGGACAAGTTTGAAGCGCCACCTGCTGCTTCGGAGGAAATGTGTTCCTTTATTTACCTCATCTTTACAGTTAACGCTTTGGTACTTTGACCTCGATGTTACCATTAAGTAATAGTTCAACTACAGAGAAAGTAGACATTAGAAAAATATTTTTATAAATGTATTAACATGATGAGATTTATAACTATAATATGCAAAATATAAAGTGTAATATAATATAATATAAAGTAATATAATATAAAGTGTAAGTGTAAGTGTAAGAGTAATATTAGTATTCCATTAGTTTAATTATTTGTACAAGTATATACATTTCAAATTAAAAAGACATACACAAAGAACTTGACAGTCAATAATAAAAAATAAAAAAAATAAGACGTTCATCTTTTTTTAGGGAAAACTACATTCCCACTTGTTGCAATTGGAATTAAAATCTTGCGCTGATCCATGCGAAGATATTTTTCAATGAGAACTTCCACTGGAACCTTATCGTTAACATGGCCCTGTCTAAAAACACATATTACAGTTATTATAGTGTAAAGCATAGTAAACTAGACAAATAAATAAACTAGCAGTTTCACCTACCTTCTTAGTAAAAGTTCACAATCTGCAACATCTATTGTTGATCTCCTTGCATGTAGAGCATATGCCTCCAAGTCTTTTGCAAGACGGTCAAAAAACTTGTCCATTCTGTAAAAGCAGTTAACACAACCTCCTGTTAATTGTTAATATATTTGAAGTGAATTACAAAAATTGTATTTTATTGTAGACTTACACATCTTTTAAAACAGGATAGACGTCTGCAGAGACTTTTGTTTTGGTAAAATGCTTAAACACATTCATCAGATAGCTTTTGGGGAGGCATCCATCACTCTTTGGAGATCTAGGTTTTCTCTGGGCGTTTTGTTTAGACTTTGGACCTGCATCACTGGAAACACATAATTTAAAAGGACATCAGTAGTCTATAAGAATATCCTAAGTGTAAGATGAGTGTGGGTTTTTTTAGCGATTAATCAAAAACAAGGTTTACCTAGTCTGAATATTCTTGGGAGTGAAAGGTGAAGCCTGTGGATCACAATTTAAGAAATTCCTCTTTTCTTTGACAAATGCAGGTGTCTTGACAGGCAAATCTGTAAGGAGAAGGAATTAAAACATTAAACCGTATTGTGAAATATCACTGAAATTAAAACATACCCTCACTACTGTCCTCTTCTTCCTCCTCCTCCCCCTCCCCAGAGTATTCCACCTGTTCAACTTCGTCTGGTGGACCGCTTTCCTGAAATGTGTTTTCCTTATTTTCAATAAGGTCAGCTTCAACTTCTGCAGCATCGTCTTTGTAGATTGAGGGTTCAGCCACATCATCAAAACCTTCTGTAAATTATAGCAAATAGAAATATGCATGCATACTCTCTGAAGCAGAAATGTGTGCATGCCCTTACCAGGTATAGTGTCATCTGGAAAATCAGCATTTTGGGTGGGCATAATCAGTTCACCATCTGTACATACTGCTCTTCGAGTGACGTGTTTCAAATTTCCATCTTCATCCTCCTGCGAGTCTGCCTCCAACACTTCCTCACCCTCAGAGTCCCCCATAGAATCCTCTGCCTCCTCTTCAACACCACCCATGTCAGGTTTTGCCGGGTCCACCTCCTCTTCCTCACCTCCTTTCTCTGCAGTTTCCTCTTCCATTTCATTCTCTACCTCTTCCTCTTCATTCTCTACCTCTTCCTCTTCATTCTCTACTTCTTCCTCACTTTCCTCTTCGTCTAGCATCTCTTCTTCTTGCATGGGTTCTTCATCACTAATTTGGTGACCTTGCTCTTCAGTTGCAGGGTCCCCCTTTTTGGCCTCTTCACCATCCTCATTCCCACCATGATTTTCAGTTTGAATGTCTGTTTTATCCTCAGTCTGAGAAAACGTGAATGCTCCAGCATCATCTTCTGTTCCTGTTTGAGAATTACCCCATCCAGACCTGGGATCCTCTGCATTGTCTACCTTTTCTGACTCTGCCAGATCACCAACATCAAACGTGTGGTTTGCTTTATTTTTCTCCAGTTCAGATAGGCATGGTGTGTCTTTATCCGAGGTTTCAGGTATGTCATTGTGAGTTGATGAGGACTGGCTTCTGTCCTGATCCTCTGTCACAGTATTTTCTTCCAGCGGAAATAAATAGGGCTGCTGATGAACATCCAACTGGTCTCTCAAGTCGCTCTGAATCTGAGATGCCATAATGGTGGGCTTATCTTGTGTTCCAAGTGTTGAATAATTTGACATAATGCCATCCGTTTGAGCATAGAGCGCAGTGTTACAGTGGACAATATCTGTAGTAATATCAGGTTCACTGATTTTGCTTAGGCCCAGAGTAAAACCCTCAGAGCAGGTGGTTTCGCCGAGTTGGCCAGGGGCCGAAATACTTGTGCCTGCAATATATTATATATAAAAATAAATCAGAAGAGTGAAACAAAGAAAACAGATGTGCAGCACTGACACTAGCCCTATAATTAAGGGTGTAACGGTACACAAAAATCTCAGTTCGGTTCATACCACGGTTCTGAAGTCACGGTTCAGTTCATTTTCGGTACAGTATGGGAACAAATTGCAAAACCATTTGTTGTTTGTGTTTTTATTAAACCAAAAATTTATTTTAACATTATTCAAACAGGAAAATGAAATAAAAAATAGAAGCAAAGTACTGCTTGGTAATACAAATAAGTTATAATTATATATAATTAAAATTGTTTAGACTTGGTCTAGGCCTAGGATACACCTGACTCAGACCTTGTCTAGATCTGGTTTAGACAGTCGCGCGTGGAGCACCGGGGACTGAGATTGCGCGTTTGATTCCTTGGGTCGAGACACCCCGTACCGAAACAGTTCAGTACGAATATGTGTACCGTTACACCCCTACCTATAATATATTCAAAGTACTAACCATGGTTTCCCATTTCTCTTTTATCTACCGCTGCTCCAAAGTCTTCCTCTGTGACCTTTCTGCGATTGGGTCCTTTTCTCTGTAGAGCTTTTCTCTCCGTTCGAACATCAACAAACGGTGTTTTAAGACTGAGGGATGTGGAGCTTCAACAAAATAGGCAGCAGATTTTTACATGCATTTTATGCAAAAAAAACTATTTTGCTTTTTTTTTTTGCTATATGGTAAGGGGACAATTACCTTGACAAAGATAATGAAGAGTGATCTTCTACTGATTCTTCTTCTGCTACATCTTTGGAAAATTGTACATTTGAAATTAAACATGTTCATATGAATACTGCCTATACATTGTCACTAATTTGAAGTCCTTACCTTTTACGCCTTTAAGGCGCTTTTCAAACGCAGTAACATTTAGACTACGATGGGGCCGTTTACGATTGAGTCCTTTTACAATAGTTTCAACATTGCCAATCGTTAAGTCAGAAAGCTCCAGTTCTGAGAGCCCAATACTGTGGATTAAAAGCATATGTTAAGTTTCAAATGAGTGCCACACTTTTTAGATATAGTCCATATTATATAAAAAATTACCAGATGAGTTGAGGAAAAATAAGGATTATATTATAAATGCAACACACACCTAGAACGTCCGGTGTGTAGACTGGAGTCTGGAGAGAGTTGGTGCGGTAGTTGTTTCTTTGGCTCAACATACTCATTAACCAGAGGGGATTTAACAGGCTCTGAAAGAAATAATGGCAAATGTTTGTAATTTCACCTGTGTTTTGACAGTCATTGTGTGTTCATACCAGTAAGGAGGATGTTCTTGAATATTTGCCTCGGTGTATCGCCATCATCAAAGAGCATGGAGGCTTGACCTGAAGTTCTTTTTAACACATTAGATGCAGTTCTTCTTTTACTGGGAAGTGTCTTGCTGGAAATACTCTAAAAACAAAACCGGGTGAATCTGCTGGTCTACCATGATCCGTGGGTTTAAAATGGTTCCTGAACCAACCTCCCGCATTTTATGTTTCAAACTTCGTCTCAGGATCCCCTGTGGAGTGTGCGCGCCCGGGTCATTCTTGTTTAGTCTCTCACTGCGCCTTGTGGGTGCACTGCTTTTGGCTGCAACACTGAACAAATGCACACACGTATACTGCACATTATTAGATCACCTGAAGTTAAATTTGAGAACTAACGCTGCAAATAAATGTGGCAAACTAGCTACCAAACTTGTTATGATGTCATCATGAAGTTATACCTGCGGGTTAAAGGAGTCCTGGGTGGTTCGACGTCCAGGATGTGTTTTAATAAAACTCGAGCGGACAAATCTTCCGTTGAATCCATTTGGACGAGACGTAAAGCTCAGGAAAACTTAGCTTGACGGCAGGTACTCGCCGAATCACACGCACAGCAGACGAGAAGCAAAAAAGGACAACTTTGTGCGAACGTCTAAAACAATGAAACGGCTAAAAAAGAGGATGTATCGTAAAAAATTTGATTCATCCTATATAAGATCGTCTGTGAAGCCTGTGCTGTCCTTATCCCGCGTTATTTTGAAGTTTGTCCTAAAATCTCGCGATGTTTTATTTTCTTCGTTGAAATCGCTGTAAACTACTCACTTGATGGACAACATCGCCATCTGTAGGAGCATTGGACCATACACTTCAGAGGTCCGATGATCGCCACTTCAATAACACTTGGTGATGATTATTCACTTCTGTCTAGACTAAACTAAACCCTGCACAGTGGATAAATATGTGCGTCTCCTGCGATTGTCTATACTACAGAAAGGTCTATGCATATGCTGGACACCAACAATGTATCTTAGTCAAATTGTAATTTAAAAAATATATATATGATCACATGTTAAAATGAAATTATTTTGTATTATGATAGTATACAATATACATTCTTCTTGGCATAAATTATAGGCAACATTTTGCATTCAAAATATGGGATATTTTGTTATTAAAAAAATGTACATTGTTAATAACATTTTTCTGAAATAATCTGGATAATTATACAAGTAGAACAACACTGTTTGCACCACCAATTACAGCATTAAGTAAATATTCTTATATTAACAAAAATGGTACTAAACAAACCTTTACATGATAAGGCCTAATAACTTTTGGAATGAGAAAACAAATCAGTTTGATTAAGAGCATTTGATAATCTACTTACCGGATGCTGAAGGGACTGGCTGGTCAGGCAAATAATTTACTATAACAATGAATTATATGAATAATGTAAAGTTGTTTTACCTTCCAATTGTAAAAGAAAAGAATATATTTAAATCATAGTCCAGTCAATATATAATTTTATTTGTATTTGGCCATAAAGTGCAAACGCTTCACATACTCATACATAAGAAATGTTGTGACATTTAAAAGTCTGGTCTGTCCTTCTCGAGCTTGGAGTAGTCCATGTTGATTGTAAAAAGCTACGAAGAAAACAGAAGGATGCACATGCATGTTAGTTTATTAACCACAAATACATTGAATTGTGAGAAGAGCTAATTCATGGGGTGCAAATAAAAAAAAAAAAGTTGATATCATTATATCATCCAAGACCTGTTCTGGAACAGCTATCCAGTGGCCCAAAAATCTAACTGAAACACTATGACATATCAGCTCCACATACAGTATAGGCCTACCTTGTACTGATGATTTGGCTGTAGCTTGTTCCAGGGTTCTGGATTATTCTTGCGGTCCCATCTAGAGAAAAGACAAAAGGTGTCAGCATTGGAAAATGCTAAGGTGATCTTGTGAATGTATGTAATAACTTACGAGACATCAGGGTTTTTCAGAGCTAACCGAGCCAGGTACAACATGCTCATAGTTGCTCCTCCACCAATGAAGATGAAAAGAGGTATGAGCTGTGTAAAAGGTATGCAAGAGGTGTGTTATAACATTATATATGAATTAACTAGAAAAAGTGTAATATATTAGCTAGAAAAAGTGTAATATATGCTATTGAGATCCATCATAGTCATATAACTTAATATCAGGGGACCTATAATGAGGTCCATAAACTAAATAGTACAGGTTTAATAGTGTGTCGATGAAGAAAAAGACTCAAGACAAACGTGCACAAACACACACTACAAGTGTGAACATGCCAAATTAATTAAGACATTTAGCGATGTTCAAGAGGATAAGGATATAGATATAGATATATAGATAGATATGGATATAGATATAGGCCTAATAATAGATATTAAAACACCTTAATGAAAAGGAATAGAATATTGTTTACAACATGGAAAGTTGACCCAGTCGCCCTTGGATCAAAGGTGCACCGTTATTCTTAGTCTAATCAGGCCTGTAAGAAGAGCCCACAGGACGCACTACGTGCCGCAACACTCTGTGTATATGGCTGTAGCGGGACACGTGTGTTTCCCATTAAGTGAAATATTACAGTATTGTCACTTGTGTAAAGATATGTTATCTGTCCTACATCTATGGCCCTGTTATAGGCCTAGCTAATATAGACCATTTGCGTAAGAAACGTCAGGTGCCATGGCATTACCTCCACAGATTTAGGCTTTCCACGATCACCCAAAAAATGTCTCAATTGTGCTCGGGCTAATTTTGCCATTTCTGGTTTGTGGTCTACGTCTGCATTTCTTCACAGGGAGCGGTGCGCGGTGCTTCTCCCCATGAGAAGACGTTTCAATGTCATGGCTCTTTTGTTGAATAACGTAAAGGAGAAATGAGAAATACTCACAGCGGGGTGACTCTTGAGCTGTTTACGTACGACCGACAGTATTGCCATGTTTCACTAAATGCGTCTTTTCTTGCGGCGAAAATGAACCCTTACTAGGTGTTTCTGGTGCTTCCTATAGTAATTGTGAGTGCCCAGTGCCCGCAGTACCACCTCCAGTGCGCTCAGCCAATCCTACACGATCACGACAACAGCTGTACGCGCGCCGTGCCAACGCAGCCCAGACCCAACACACGGATCTGAGATAAACGTAGTGTAGAAGAGCATTTCTATCTAGTCTATAAGTATGTAAATACAGGGTTTATTCTACTGAGATATGGAAGTTAACAGCAGATACAGCATGCATAAGATATCCCAGGAAGAAATTCTGATTGCCCCATTTATGATAATGTCAGAAATAACATGGGACTAAACAAATGCACAAGCCAAACTTATGACAAATTTAATATTCAGCAACACATTTGACCATCATAATATGGATGTGGGCTAAACACAGAACCTGAGATAACAATGTCCCAAACATCCACAAGAATTCAGACATTTAAACAGGCATATCTAGTTGAAAAAATAAGTTCATCAGGATTTCACCAGGTAAATAAAACTATGAAAGATTAGTATCGCATTTGCTCACAGACACTCTCATTTTCAGACATTGTCAGACTGTAAACCCAGGACCAACATATGGCATTAATACCATCTCCATAAAAAAACCCTTTCCTGGAAGTGCATAAAAATCCACCCAATATAAACTTGTTTAACACCTGCCTAAAGTATACTGGCACAACAAATCTAGCAAAGTAACAAATTTAGCTTATGTTGCAGGTCGGTAAAGATGTAGAAAAATACACATTACTACCCTTATATTTACAAAGTACAAAAGTGAATATAAAAATATGAATTGCGACACAAATGGTGCAGTTCAAATTGTGCAAACATATCTACCAAAAATAAAACTATTTAAACATCAACTTATCAGAGTGGAAGCAAAGAACATCTTCAAATACTAAGGTTTACTATATACCACAAAAACATGTTAGGTAGTCAGCTAGCTGGAACACCTCAAATCTATACACCATGAGATGATCCATCACAAACAGAATTACGTTTTACATCAAACAAAGAGACATTTTAAAGCATGAACACAAATGCTGAAGCTTTAGGTATCAGTTTTACCCAAAACTACATTCAGCTTTCAAAAATCTATTTGTGATTTTTATATTGTATTTATAATTAGGTAACTAAAAAGTACCCAACAGATTTGTCATGCTTTGTGCACCACCAATGGTGCAAAGTCAAGTTGATTCAGGCAAAACGTGAAATTGAGGAAACAGAGTTTGGGGTTTATGTGCTTGGCAGTCATATTTTCAAATATGTCAGATTTTCTTTGGATCATTTCAAATTTGTGTTAGTAAACCCCAAATAATTAGAGGAATCTCAGGGGCCAAAATATATCTTTGGAAAATTAAGAGGCCATAAGTTCAGGAAAACAAGCAGCTCATTAAATAATATTCAGAGATTTGTGCTCAGTTTCTGCACACAGGTTTTGTTCCTTTTCTCTTATGTTTAGGGAAAGAATGAACTCT
>KN503303.1:0-17468 GCA_000787155.1 Scartelaos histophorus | reverse complement strand
AATGAACTCTGTATCGTGTCTTAAGAAAAAGCACAATCACAAGTGCCCTTGACCACAAAGTTTTCTAGTTGGCCCATTAACCCAATCCCCACAGTCTGTAATCAGAAGGCCAGGCCCTCCCCAGAGGCCTCCATCACAGAGCCAACAGGGACGTTGCCACTGGAGGTGGATTGGTCCACCAAATTGCTCGCCGGAGACACAGAGAGGCTGCGAAACAACAGGTCCATGGAGGGGAGCAGGGGCTTAAGCAGACTTACAGGGCAGAATGCAGAACCGCCGTGGGGAGTAAAGTTCACCTTGTTGGGGTCTGGACAGGAGGCAATGGCAGGTTTTGGTGGATCCATTGTGCTAAAATAGAAAAAATGAAATTAAATGAAAAAATGGATCAAACACTGAACCTTAGAGTTCAGAAACAAATCCATCATGTTGGTGTTCAAAACTATTTTGTCCAGCAGAACATTAAATCTAGTTTAATACATTTTGGTGAAGTGTACCAAGTAAATCAAAGACACAAGATAGACATTTTATTTATTTTACAAAATTGTACCTAGATAAAGAAAGTGAAGTTACATGTTTGAAGTCTGTATTGTCCTGATTATCATTATTCTATTATTAAAACATTTGACAATTATTTCAATAATTTATATCCAATTACTCAATAACGTGGGGTTTTTCCACAGTCATTACCTTGCCTCCTCCCAAACTCTGACTTTCTCACAACCTTCGGGAGGTTCTCTCTGAAAGCAGAAGCTCTTGTTGGGCCCAGGAGACGATGAGATCAGCAGGGGCAGCTCTGACTCACTCTGGGAGCTTAATGAAGACATGGGACACATCTCTGTACTCTCCATTAGTCCTGTAAATAAGAAAACAATACATTCACTAATCGCTTTTTAATAAAACTTGCAAATATTTTGGTGCGTGACAATCATCACACAGCTGTTGTTTTGTCTAAAAACTAATCATGCACGAGTGTTTGCTCAATAACCTTGGTGCATGTGCTCAGAAGTGGGTGGCGAGGTAGATGTGCCCGTGGGAGAGCAGCAGGGTGAAGAGGAGGTGGAGGATGAAGAGAGGGGCGTAGAGGCTTGATCACTTTGGGATCCACTGCTACAGCTGTGAGATGGGATAGGGGCACGGTGTCCATCTGGCACTTCCAGAAACTGTTAAAATAATGAGCATTGGTATTGTGAAAAACAACATGCCCCTGAAATGCATTGAGGTTTGTTATAGGTACCCTTTGGAGTGCAGGTGATGGCTGGCAGAAGAACATGCCTTCCAGCTCCTGATTGAGACCCTCCACACTGCACCGAAGTTTTGGGACAAGTGTCGACAAAGGGGCAAGAGGAATGGGAATAGGCTTGGTCTAAAAAGAGAAATGGTATGTTTGCAAAACATGTAGACACATTTCATTTATCAAGCAAATACATTTCTGCATACTTAAATTCCCTGGCTCATCAGCCATTTTATAAAATCATCATTAATTAATGTAAACATTAACTACACACATTAAAAAAAATAATAATCTTGTTTTCAAATAAACAGGACAACCACAAACTTGAACAACTATTCTCAAAAGCAGAAGCAACATGATTTATTGGCTTTCCTGTTGCTCCAGTGTTGCATGACATTCATTTC
Organism: Scartelaos histophorus; assembly: GCA_000787155.1. Taxonomy (NCBI): domain Eukaryota; kingdom Metazoa; phylum Chordata; class Actinopteri; order Gobiiformes; family Gobiidae; genus Scartelaos; species Scartelaos histophorus. The sequence continues at coordinate 15,833 of KN503303.1, read as the reverse complement.
CTTTCAACTACTGCCTCATTCACATCTCAGCCCACATGCATCATAATCTGGGCTCTAAAGAGCAAATGCACAACTGTCTCACTGAGTGTGAAATGTGAGGTAATGCATTTGGGACAAGGTTAGGTACCTGTGCAGCTCCTTGGTGACTGGGCCCATGGGCATATCCGTGGAGGTCTCTCTCATTATCTCCCGAGACACTTCGTTTGCTGCGTTGCTGAAGCTGTTGTTTCAGTTTAGCTATCTACAATAATAATACTTCTCAGTCAATTGCCAAACTACAATAAGGATTTAAGTTGATAAAAGACACTGACCTCTTTGAGCTGCTCAGCACTGCCCCATGATGCTGAACGTTTGTGGGTAATGCTACCTTGCTGGCTTTGGGAGTCATCAAACCATGAATCTGGAGTCTAGAAAAAATGTAAAATAAAATTTCTAACATTTTACATATGTACAGTTGCTATTATGGCACAAAAACCTAAATCACAATTGACCACATTTTGACAGCACATCATGCAAAGGTTTTCATGCTTTATGCTTGATCTGACAGCACATCACACCCGGCGCACCCACAGACTCACTGCTGTTTGCACTTGAAGAGTAACAGGGCCATAGAAACTGAAAAACAGAGAAGGTGGAGGATGTGGGCAAGTGTAGAGCCGTAGCAAGAGCCTGCACCCTGAGCTGAGGATGGGTGCAGCCAAAATGGCTTTGTCAGCTGACGCCAGGGACTGTTCTCACGGCTGTGGTTCCCTTACTGTGTAATAACTCTGCGTACTGTGGACACTCCCTTCCCCTTATCTCCTCTGTACTCTGCAAAATGTGCAAAGCTATCTTTTGCATTATGTCATAATACAGCTTCTCCTTGAAAATCAGAGCTTTACCAGCATTTGTTGGCACATATCTGAAACTTAACTTCAAACTATTATAGTTTAATTACATAGTAATATATAGTTTTGTTTTTAGATGGTGGCAAATCGCAAGTTTTCTCACCTGAGTAGATTTGTCTTTCCGACACAAGCTGCTGGGGCCATCCATCTCCTTGGGCCAGTGTCCATGCAGGTAAGGCCCAACAATGGCATCAAGGGACACTGTCCTCCTCATGCCACTCTGGTGATGGGCTTTGGCCTTTCCAGCTGTAGAGAGGACACAACATTATATTAAAAAAAAAAATGTTTTGTTGGGGAAAAAAACTACTTGACTATGTTGCAAACTAATTAAAACAATACAAGGTCATATATATACACTTTGGATACTATATTATTATATATAATTTTATTGTGTGTGTGATCATGCATCTATGTACATTATCAACATCAACATTATGTTCAATTTCAAATATAACTGAGATTTAAAATGTATCTGGCATTGTACTTTTATGGCAGAATTGTGTTTATATTTAAGCACGCCATGTCCAACTAATAAAGTGAAGCCTATGCCAATTGCCAAAAGACTGCTTCAATGCCAATTCTTTCGTGTAAAAATAACAAACTCACCATCTCGTCGGTTGCACCTTGGTTTGCAGGCCAACTGAAAGGGCACCGTAGCCTTGAGAGGCTGCAGACCTAAGGGAGCCCCCCGGCTCTGCCCCAGTCCCCCTCGGCTGGACATGCTTCAGGAGCAAGTGCCTGGTTAGTGGGTGTCCTGCCTGGAGCTTGGGGGCGCTCTGCTGCAGTCTGACTCTTACCAGCTGCACGTCTTCCTTAAACCAATGAGGAATACTCAAAATCCCGTTACAAACTTCGGTCTAGAATCATCTAAACGACATTTACACCTGGATTATTCTTCTAACTACACGTTTCTTCATAATGATGAATTATAGAGCGCTTCCGTCAGTATAATTAGCATTAATCACACTTTTCCTTGCTTTGGTGCGAGTTAGCAGTTTAGCAAGCAAGTTTCTTTGTGAGGATGTTGCGATATTTCACCCTGGTGTGGAAAAAGGAAGCTGCCCCCGTCTGAAAAAAGTAACTAAAAGTTGATCTCCCACGTCTTCTGTGCAACGTCGAAGGTCCCATTCATTATTTAGGTCGGATTATGTGGTGTTTTGGTGGGCCTGAAAGTTGGCAGTTGTCTCAGCTGAGCTCCGACTTCTTGCTCTAAACACTTGCTCCACACGCTGCTGGTGTGGATTTAATTATGTTGGGGCCGTGCCAAGCCGCGCTTCTCACTTCTGATTGGTCAATGCCACATCATAACTCCATCTGATTGGACGTGCCTCCATCAATCCTCCAAGACGTGGGTAAAAAGCTTACTGTCACCGCCTACAACAATGAAACCTCAAAACTTTGCATTAAGCATCTATTAACAGTATATAAAACAGTCCAAATGAAAGACAATTAGATTGTGACTGAAAGTGGAGACTCTAATACATTTTAGGCGTCTTATGTGAATGTATCCATTTTCTTTTTCTTCCAATCTATTTAATGTTTAAAAGTTGAAAAGTAAAACCCAATTGCACTGAGTTAAGCAGATTTATCTTAGCAGAAGCACAGTCATGTGAAATGTAATATTTATTTGATTGTGATAAGCATAGGCCACTACACATTTGCGGTCGGTTTGAGTCAGAGGTGTGACAGCTGATTTGGGGTGGTTTGTCTTCATGTTTAGCAGTGTGCTTTGTGGGAGATAAATGCACTGACTAAGAGTCTCAATGGGAGTGCCAAAGCTTTGGCTGATGAACTGTTTACAGATAACATAACATGGCTATCCTCATTTAACATTTACATTACATTCACAACACCAGTGTAGCATTATTTAGTGTTAAGTAAAAATTGGGTGATTCAAGTGCCCAAACATATGTCGAACAACTACATTTGTCTATTTGATTGACCAAGCTTCAAAAAGTGAATGCTTTTTGTCAACCCTTTCTTACACAGAGGTAGTTAATTGGGCTGTGTTCAATTGGAATGTGTCTCTTTCATAATACATTTCATCTATTTACCAGTGGACCTCCAGCTGCTGTTTGCCCGGTCCCTTGTATTAGTCAGTCCTAAGAAACAAATGGTCCTAACCTATGACCTTGTAAGTTTAAATCCTTTTAGTGGTAGAGTGAAAGTACAAAAGAAAGACTTAGACAAAGCATGACCAGGGCATCACTTACTAGCTACAGTAATGTTATTCTCTCATGTTGCCTTTAGGCCAAAGATATACACATGGCTATATCAGTTATCATCAGTCAGTACTACTGATTAAAACAAGTCAATAAGAAATTACAAGACGTATATTACAGTTCTAATGTTGTACATAATTACATACGGACAGAGATAGCATTTAAACATGTATTATTCAAAAAAGGCAGTTTTATTGCAGTTTGAAGTATACACAACCTCCCAGCATTAACATAATGACATTTCTTTTAATAGAAAAGTGAAAAAAGAAATTCCTAAGCACTTTCAATATTTCTATCTCATATTTTCCCAAAGCAAATAGATATGAAAAAGAAAACATTCATTTTGCATAGTAACAAAGCACTTTGTATTTTTGATACAATACATATTTTTATGTTCAAATAAAAGTGTCTTTTTAAAACCTATTCTAAAACCTGCATCTATGTTATCAGTGTGTAATAGTAACACTTTAGATTTTTCTAATAAATAAATAAATAAATAAATAAATAAATAAATAAATAAATAAATAAATAAAACAAAAAACCCTCTTTGTACTCTGAAGGTACTGACAGTTCAGCACAGCTCTGATAGTGTTATGCAACAGACAGAAGGAGAATGGTTGATAACACACACACATACAATGGGCAGAACCTACAGTTAATGCTGAACAATGATGTTTAAGAATTATAACAAACATTCATCCATTACAGTCCAAAGCAGACACTACAGAATTATAATAATGTGTAGTTTATGGATTTGGCAAAGCTCAAAGTAAAGGGACGTGTGTATGGACCACACATATGGACCACACATCTGCTTACCAAAAGCAGTCTTTTTAAATTGTATTTTCCTGTTGAACAGTCACAAAGGAGTTGGCAGTATCTTTGGCGCCTCCTAGCTGGGCGAGGGAGCAGGACTGGTGTCTGTGCTGATATGAACCAGGCACTCACTGGATTTGAGGCTTGCCATAGACTTGCAGCTGGGAAGGGAGGCCAAAGAGCCACACAGGCCCATCATTGAAGGTGTGTAGTCCTTTTCTAGGATTAAATAACAAAGAAATAATTTAGATATTGATTTCAGAGGACAATTAAATTGTGTTAATTTAAAAAGTAAATACCAGTGGTACACCAGGGTCCATTCTGTTTTCCTTCGATCCTCTGAGAGTCTGAATCCAGACTGATCTCGACTGACAATAGCTCTGTACTCGGGAAGCTCCGCCTAAAATTGATAAAAAGTCAATTACTTTCTTCCAGCAACAACAATGTATTAAACTGTGTAAAATGTATTTGCTTGATGTATTCATTGGACAAAAGACAAGTGGAAAGGGTACTGCATATTTATACTTGAGCAAAAGTAGCAAAAAAGTGACAAGATTCAAAATATACTCAATTACAAGACCAAGCACTGCTGCCAAAATGAATCTTACATTTGATAGATATTTTTTCTTATTCTGAGGATTGGTTTGATAGAAGCTGTGACAAATATTTACCATAGCTTTACATCAGTTAAGTGGTGGTTCATAAAGAAAAATAATGAATAAAAAGTTCCATCTACCTATGTCATTTACTGCCATCAATGTCATCCAAAATTCAATGATAATTTATGCACAAGGATGGCATTTTTCTTCCAGTTTAAACACTGACATAACAGAATAAGGACAATATAATTCATTTTTATTTGTCAAATCATATCAATCATATCAATCTATAGTAGTAGAGTAATTTAGGCAAGATTTGGCACTTGTTTACATGATGGAGTTTAACAGATTTAAGCACTATTTAAAATCAGCATCTTAAATTAAACAGTTTAAAACTGAATTCAGTTCATTCAAATAGCAATACACATTCTCTGAGCTCTGTCCTGGAGGTGATGCAGCTAAGTAGGCTATAAAAAGAGCAGAGAGAGCCATGGATTGGGACGACTGGGACTTGTACAGTACTCAGTACTCATATAATTTATATGCAATTTATAATTACAATTACAGGACAAGAATTTTACTCATTACAAGTAAAAAGTACAGGCTTAAAAATATACATGTACAGTTACGCATAAATCTACTCAATTACCGTAACATGAGTATTCTTATTACTTATTTTCCACCTTTAATACCTTAAATATGTTTTTGTGTCTTTTAATATCTGCAATAATAAAAATAATAATAATAATAATCTGCTATTATAAATCATGTAATTGATCATCAAACCTGCGAAACATCTGAACATCTTCTTGGCTGTTGTATGACTGCAGTGAGGGCCATTGGTTGATCAAAGGAATAGAAATATTCTTTACCAGGTGGCTTGGGTCACATGGTATCAAGCTAGTCCTGCCAAAATACACATTTCACAGATAACTGTTGGAAACCTTTATATGTCATACTGTATCATATTCATCAAATATTTTTAAAATTCAGAATAGTTGGACCACAGTTGATGGACTATACAGACACTGAAGTACATCCAAAAAGACCTTTTAGGACAGAAAGCCGCATTATGGAATAAACAAATTAAATTATAAAAAATAAACAAATTAAACAATTAGTTGTTGAAATAGTCAAATTAAATTAACTTAATACTAAACTTACCTACTTTCTATCTTTATCTGGTTAAAAAGGTATTTAAAAATGCCAATACACAATAATAACCATGGACGAGCCATCTACTAAATAATTGTTTGTTGCACCCTGCCTAGATTGTTAGTCATAAGACTCTTTAGAAGTTTTTATATCTAAGAACTTAATACTCACATCTGTTCCTGCAACTCTAAAATGACAGCCTCCAGTTCTTGTTTCTCCTTCAGTGTCTGACTCTGAAGCTCCTCCAGTCTGGACCGGAGCTTCTTGTTTTCAGTCTCTGTGTTTTTGAGCTGAGATTCACGCAGACGAACCAGTTCCTCCAGATAGCCCTACCAGCACATGAAGTCAATGTCAAGACAAAAAAGGAGCTAAATAAACAAACTAATTAATACATACCTTCTGGGCATTGACAATCTTGAATCTTTGCTCCATCTTACGACACTTGTTGCTCCAGCTCTCGTCATCAGTGACCAGTGGAATATAGGGGTGTTCGGGAATACTGTCGTCACTAGTGCTGCTGTCGACGCTCCTTCGATCATCTTCATCACTGAGATACTCGTAACTGTAGAAATAGACACAACTATTTACATTACGTGACGATATTGTGACGATATTTTGCATTGTTTATACGTTTGTACCTTTGTGTAAATTTTAAGTAAGGGGTATAGTCAATAACAGCAGGTGATTTTCCATCCAACGCCTCCCCTTTGAGACAAAAACTATAAAGCCAGTACTCATTAAATATAAGCATCCCAAAGCATTTGTAGCTTAACGAAAACATTTGTGTGACTCTCACCTAAAATCAATGGCTCCGAGTCCTATGAGCATGCCTGTCAGCACACTGGATTCCTCTCTCAACATGATGGCACCTTCTCCATAAAACTTCCTGAAGTGAAAATAATAGTTAGGGTTAAATGAGAGGATTTAAAACGTATTAGCTCTTTAATATGATGTTATTAACCTAGTAGTTTTACTGTCCCTCAAGGCAGTAGCTATGTACTCAGACAGCCTTTTCTCCATCAGTGCTACTCGTATCCAGGCACGACCCTATATAGTTCAACAGATAACTTTACTATTTTTACTTACATACATCATGGACATAGAATAACATAGATGTGTAATATGAGTTACCTTTGCTCTTGAAGTGTTTATGTTTTCCATATTCTCAATGCTGTTGATGCAACTGTTTGGAACTTTAGAACAAGCCAAACGTATGAAGTCCCAAAAACTCCGCTGGCCATCAAACCAGCTTCCAGAGCCTGAATGATAATAGATATAAAATACTTTTTTAAGACTGTAAAACAAACAGGATGTCTTTTCCAAACTTCATTTTGTTACCTTTGAATTTGTGACTGAGGATATGTTCAAGTATGGCTGCAAAGTTCATAAATTCTTCTGATGAATCATCAATGGGTTCTGCTGTGTACTTTTCCAGCAGTGTCTTAACAGAAAACCTGTGAAGGAAGGACAGTTAGGGTTAGGGAGTTAATTAACTTATTAACAAACACAAATAATCAAAAAAAAAAAAAAAAAAAAAAAAAGTACTAAATGGCTTTGGATTACTTTTGGCTGGGTCAGTGAGCGAATGAAAATATATTTTCATTTTTTCTCATTTTTAACATAAACATATTTAGATGAATATTATATTTGGTGATATAGCATACACTGACACTCTGTAAGGTAATGGTCTACTTTTTCTTTTTTACTCATGAATGATGTCATCCATTTACTGGGAGGAATAGTCATATGAGCTTTCAGGAAGCTCTAATGCAATACCCTTAGTCAGAAAACATTGGTTGTAAGGAGGATGTTCAGTTTATTTACTGTTAGATGTTTATACTGTGTTACATTAAAAAGAGTAATTTGTGTTGGAAATGGAAATTTTCTTATCAAAATGGACTATTATAGGGGACTAGGTCTGTTCACGAATTCCATAAGTTTCAAAGAACACACACTATCGCACATACATGAAGAACATGAATTGGAGGGAATCCTTGATACAGAATATTCAATAGTCATTGTTCTAGGGTAACAACGCCTCCTTCATTGTGACTGCAAGAACTGGCCACTATCATTAAAATGGTACGTTCACTGTACAGCAGTCCCCAGACCATGGTATGACCCAGATAGGCTCATCACTGAACTCATCATTAAACTGCTGAGACAAAAATAAAAATAAAGTAAAAGGATAATATATACATTAGGAGCTGTGCTTTAAAAAAACGAATGTAAAAGGTAAATAAATATAACAGCTTCTGTAAAAGATTGTCTCCCACTGCAGTTGTTCTGTATGTCCTGACTCAAGTACAGCTCGGTCAGTGTAATGTCTTCTCATGTTATATTAGCACCTTCTAAAACGAGCCCCAGCTGCGCCAAAGAGCAGAACTCTTGTCACTTCACCCACCCCCATAGGCTAATTGGACTTTGTCTTGACGTGCAGGTCTTTGCAGACTCGTGCGTGGTCCCTGGGGTGCCAGCCTGTCCCTGCCCCATGAAGGCTGTCGTCATAGCAACCACGCCATCAGCGGAGGAAAAATACGGCGCGTGACAAAGATGACACGGCTAAAGTGGCAAAACTGAGAAGACACCGAGGGCGTTTTAGTCACGTAAAGACTAACTACAGGCTCATGTTCAATGTTTAGAGAACACACGGCGTTTCTAATGAGCTGTCAGAGGAATATAAACAAGCGAACAGTTAAGTTAAATGGCCATTTTGTATGCGCTGACCTGCACACTGTGATCAGGTTTCTTCTCTCCAAAGCCAAGCTTCGAGCAGCCGCCTTCGCAGAAGCGTCTCCCGCGGCCATATCTGCCTGTCCAGACCCGGGCTTCATCCAGGACCAGCCAGCGGACCCCTCCCTGTCGCCCGCCCTTCTCTTCTAACTGCTGGACGCTACAAAGATGCTCCAGCTCGCATGAGAGAGCCTGATGCCCCCGTTCTCACTGTGCTTTTGCGATATTCACTCGCCTTTAAATATACTGTACAGCCTTATGTAGACGAGTGTTTTGCTTTGTAGCCTCTGCCTCGAGTGGTAAAATTAGAGCGACTAGTAGCAGTAGACGTACAGTGATCCAATGGTCCAAACCTCTCATCCTGCGCTGTTTCTCCGCCTCTTTTTGACTACGTTACTACGTCACACGATCAGCTGGAGACGGTATATGACGTAGCGAGAGGATGAATAAAATAAAATCATACTAGTGGTGAAGTCAACTGTATCATATAGGCTATAACATCAGTCTTTACAGTAAGGAGTAGGATTGGTATAATCATCCTGATGAAGGCCCTATCATTGTGACACCACTTTCAGTAGCATAACTAATATCATAATATCATAATATCATAATTTAAAGTCTGTGCAGTAGCGTTATGCTTTAGACAGTGTTAAAAATCTAATTCAGTGGACAGGAGGGGGCTGTCCTTATTGTTTTGGTGCCAGAGCAGTTCCAAATGTCTATGTGCTTTTCTGCATTTTACAATCACAATATGTGATTAGCTAAATGCAAGTCTCTTAGATGTCATGAAAGACAGGTATACACACTTTTGTTTATCTTTTTATAGTAATTACAATGATTGCACTAAATACCTTGATCATAGGTGCAGACCCCTGTTTCTATGGAGAAGACTGGGCTCAGTGTTGTTGGTCTGTCAGTCATAGTGCACAGACACCTTTGGGCCTGGGAGCACAGTGTGACATTCTGAATGTGGTTGTGAGGACGCAGGGCAAAAGAGAGTTTAAAATGCTATGGGCACAGATATTTGCTACATTTAGTTCTGTCTTTTTAAACTAGGTTCTGAACATTCCCGTACATGTAGTCTAGACATATTAGTAATAATCACAGTTGTGGGTGCCCATTGTCCTACATCAAACCCATAGTTTCTAAGATTGTGAGAAAGTTTCAGGCATATATCCTATTTCTACTATACAATTTTTAAGTATCATGTAAATCAGAGTTTTGGTGTTTATTTTTTCTTGGACTTTAAAAAAAAACATAAGTAGAAAAAAAGATCTTAAACACATGAAAATGAACAAATTTTAGTTTTGTTACAGCCTGTGTTCATTTCAATCAGGTTATTCTGCAGTATTCCGTATGGCTCAAATGCATGATTTTTTTAAGACTTACAACCATAGACCTTTTTTATACAGTCTATGCTTACAACATGGTCTCAATTTCTTTCAAAGATGAGAAACTATCTTGGTCTTCTTCCTGTGATAGCGGTGTTTTCTCTCCACATTGCACATTTCTGGTAAATATGGTAGACTCTGATTGGTTTATTTCTGAGTCACTTGGAACAAACCCAGGTAGGCTGTTTTGTGGATAGATGGAGGTGAGACTTGGTGGTTGCCCACTGTCATTGTTGGTCATAGCACTTCCTGTACTAATTGCGCCCCCAGTGGAGGACAGAGCCCTCGGGTGGGTGGCGGAGACACTGTGAGTGGTGGTGTGGGACATCATGCCCCCATAATAACAGCTGCCCCCACTGCTGGTTATCCGGGACTTCTGTTTGAGATCCAAAGCTAGACTACGGCGCAGCCAAGCCTTCTTCACCTCAGCCTGTACCTATGAAAGAGGATTGTTTGATGAGAAATGTTAGTTTCCTTTAGATGTAAAGGAAATTTAATTACATACCTCACCATTACAAAAGCAATAGATGAAGGCGACAAAGAACCCCTAAGGAAACAAAGTAATTCGTTTGATACTTAAGGTTAGACCTAGATTAGACAGTCAGGGTCACTTTACAGCATACCTGGGCATTGTAAAGCACACTTTGGTTTGACTATATGTGTGAGTGATTTATTTTACTGAGATAGTGTTCTACCTGTGAAGAGTTGAAGAACATCTCATAATGCATCTGCACCTGCCACAGGAGCCCTGACACTTCTGTGTAGGGTAGAGCCATGAAGACCATGTAGTGCACTCCAAACAGAGGCATTAACACCAGTGTGGATTTCAGCAGTTTTCTGAATACAAGTAAATGTATATTTATTTACATGTTACTTGTTACATTCATACATTTAAAAAAGAAAGGATTTACCTATACTGTTGTCTAGGATCCAGTTTACCTGTGTTAGTTTCCCACAATTTCGAGGCAAGTACACGGATTATATTGACAAAAAGAAGGAAATTCACCTGCAAGGCCAAATCTGTTATTTTCAGCATATGGTATAACAATAATTGTACTTTTTTTTCTACATACAACAATGGCTGCCAGAATGGGGACCTGATAAATCCACTTCAGGTTTCCAGCACTAATGTCCCAACATCTGAAAGTTCAAATATTTTGTCCATGTCAAATAGGAGTTTTCATTAAGCAAATGTTCCTTTCAGTCAATAATCTACATTCATGCCAACAGGGTATTGTTATTTTAGTTAAAAAGTCATACTGTATTTTGTGAATAATAACATAATAGAAAAAAAATCTTTTCATAGTTGTTTAAACAAAATACATGCTTACTGTGTGTCTGCCAATGACGCACGAGCACTAACCCAAATGGACACAAACACAGCTGGAACACCTGCAGATGCATAGTACAGTATTTCAGAAACAGTAAAATAATGCTTAATGCTTGTAATGTTGTTGTCTCATCAAAATATACTTGGAGTTGTGTTTTTCACAACCTTAGAAATGAAGGCTCCTCCCAAACAGAACCCACTCTTGTGATCTTGTGATAATACAGGAAGTGCCCCACTGTGTTTTTAAACCCTTTGCTAGACTAATTTGGATGATTTCAGCCTTGGAATTCCCAATCTCTACTGAACTAAAGGTAAAAGGTGGATATTAACTTGAAAACTACCACTATATGACATCACAAGGTGGAACATAGCATTTTGAGCTTTGCAGATGTAGATAGACTAATAATAGGATAAGGATTACTCAAAGGTGTGAATGAAACAAAACACAACTCTAGTTATTTTTTGAGGAGGTGACAGAAATGTAACATGGCTTAAAACGCACAAGACTAAATTTTGTGTAATATAGGACCTTTACTGCTTACCCCATCCGATAATTGTGAGAGCCCAGAGGTAGTTTTTATCAGAGAGAAAGGCCATGAAGATGAGGCTATGCAAGTACAATCCCTCTACCAGGATCCAATAATGATTAGTGGCCAAAAAATAGAAGAAAAATGTCACCGCAACTTTACACCCAGCCTACAAAAGAAGTAGCAAAAGTACACAATGTAAATAAGCATGGACACATTGAAAATATTTGTATGTACCATGTGTGGTTTTTGTCCCGTGAGCTCAAAGTCCATCCTGCCGTCTTCTGCTATGGAGTAAAGCACCGCGTCTTTTACAAAAATACTGACCGCTCGACAAATGAAAGAAGTGAAGAGGTGGATGTGGATATAATTTCGAGTGCAGTGGAGACGTCTTGGAAAAACAAGAAAAAAAGTAAAGGTAAAATGTTTTAAATTTGATAGTATAACCTGCAAATTGGCTTATTGGACCTGTTTGTTTATGGAGACAAATTTAATGCCATGCTGTGGAACATTCCAGGCAAACCAATAACACATCCTCAGAGACAATCAGGTGGAAAAGTCCAGAAAAGTGACATTTTTCTAAGTCTTACTTGAAATAGCAGAGGATGGACACAGCGACCAATAGTGACGCCAGTGAAATCGAGTAACCCACTGTGTACATGAGGTGGAGACGTTCAAACACCTTCTAGGGCAAAACAAAAAAATGCCAAGAATTCAAGGGGAAATTGACAGAGTGTGAGTATTTTCCAGGCCAGACGCAAGACATGCAGGGATCACCTCATCCTGACCGCGCTGGTTGGAGGTCAAGTATGTCGTGCACTCGCTGTAGTTGGCCCAAGTGCGGTTGATGCTGAAAACCTGCTCCCAGTATCCAGAACCATCACATTTGCGGTAAGCTCGACCTAGTAATATATCATTGGTATGCATTATTCAAGGTACACTGTATAACTTTGTCGATGGGGCTCCGCTACCAGTTTGTCTCTATGGTTATATCATTGCTTTACCTAGAATATTCCACAGTATGGCATTAAACTTTTGTGTTTAATAAATTATTGGTGTTTAACGCTCAAAATACTTACTGTGATCTGTGACTTGACCCTGTTGCGTCACCTGCTTGTTACCATTGAGAAAGATAAGTGAAATACCATACTGTGAAACCTTTTAAAGAAAGCAATAACATCTCCATGGACACAATAACGTGGCTCTTACTCCACCAAGGCAATATATTACATTAGACATATAGATAGATAGATAGATAGATAGATAGATAGATAGATAGATAGATTTATTGTCTGTCCCAGCAGGTGACAGAAAATGTTCTTTGACAAGGCACACGTAATTGTAATTGTAATTGTGAAAGAGCATAAGAGGTGAACCAGATCACAACTCCCAATCCCCTTATGTTTGCTCATAATATTTTAAAGTACCTTTTCCACAGGTAATTTGTTAACAAGTAGGTTCTCTATCTTATCTTATCACACTAATCATAGTTACCTTGGTGGTTGAAGTCATAGATATATTCAGGACACAGGACTGACACCAGCTGTCCCGCTCTGCTTCGAGGCCAACAGATGATCCCATCCCACTCAGGCGGACACTCACCTTCTGCAAATGTGTCATTTGGAATATTGGATTATTCTTATTGTTTACTTCAGATAGATTACCTTGTCGTAGATGTGCATGTGGTGCAGTGGGTAGGCAAAAATGGTTGAAACTAAAGCTTTGTTCAAATCTTAAATATAGAAAATCATCACATTCATGATGGATAACAGTAGACACAAACTCATTATTGTAATCATAGAGATACCAGTAACAGGAAATGAAATGGTTTATCTGATTCAAAATAAATTAGCAGCTCGAACAATGACAATGCCAAATTATAGTTTATGAAACACTTCACAACAACAACAGAAGTGATGTTATGATGAAAATAGTACCAATAACTGGAGCCTTTTGAGCCTTGATGCTGCGTTCACATTTGGCATGAGCCCCGATCAGAACATAGATCTGCTCGTCTCTAGTGATGACGTCATCTGAGTCAATCTGTAAGAAGAATAGTTTGGGAGTGAGATAAATGCCTTATACAGGACTAACAGTGGGTTAGTGCAATCTGTTCTATGAACTGAGATACAAAATGTTGCATAATGTGTTTTGTCGTTGTTGTTGTTGTTGTTGTTGTTGTTGTTTATCTTAAATTAACTGTATGTAGCCTGCATTCTTACAGTTTTTTTAAAAAGGCACAATCACAACTGAACCTGGGTTGCCTTTGTCTTTTTTAAAGTTTTTGAATAGGGAGGGTTGTTTTAGATTTGAACCAAGTGGCTCATGCATACACATTTCAGCATTGATACGGACAACCCAAATGAGACTTGTGTGAGGTTCATTCTGCTTTCTTATTGGATTATCACATGACATCAATGACATCACCAAATTATAATCATAATGTCCAATGTTTCTGTAGTTCAAAATTACAGTTGTTATCAATAAAAATATATACATGATTTATCTATATAGGGACATTAGTATTAACAGGCAAGGGTAAACCTCCAAAGGTTTGCCTTGAAGAATGATGTCAGTTTTAAATGCAACAAACCTCAAGTGTCGTTTTGGAAACATATCAGGAAATCTGACAGCCACAAACATTAACCCAGATCTGATGTGCTGCCTCCCGGTGTTGTGAAATAGTTGGTGCGGGGTGTGATATGTGGTGATCCTCTGTTAACTGGAGCTGTTTTTGACCACAGGGGGGTCTTGTCCCAAAGACCTGAGCCACTTTGGCCTTCACAAGCCGCTTTGTGCCTAAATACATTTCACAACCAAACAGCAAAACTAGCAGCGGTCAGCTAGGCCGCTTGGAATACTCAAATGCTACCGGATGTATAGCTGAAGAGTATTTTGGCTTTATTCACCTTTTATCTGTTTGCCTATTACCTATTGACTGTTGTACAACCTCCTCATACTATGCAGTTACACACTACTTAGGTATCTGCAATGTTTTAATACAGATTCTAAACATTTAAGGAAAGATAATAATGTGTCAAGCTAAGGTAATGGAGCCTAAAAGGGATTTTGGAGCATAGATATACATATATATACTATATAAATGCTCCAAAATCCCTATATAGTATAGTATATTGGAAATAGTACATAGTATATACACTAGTATATACACTATATGACCTTTTTTTCTAGATTCTATACCATTTTAAGTTGCAGGTTTTTGTCTTACAAACAGGACTGATCACATGTTAAGTACTGCTGAAGATTTTTGTATGCACATATATAACATATTGTATCTGACTTAAAAATCCAACTATAAACATAATTTCCATTTTCTAATTGTATTTGGTGCACCTGTATATCACATGCAATTGACATGCAGCATGAAGCACCAAGGGAAGATCAATAAGGAAGAATCGTTGGTTTGTATGATGGCCCCTTTCTGCCGACAGATCGGGAGAGCACAGAAAAAAACAATTAGCATTTGACATCAGTCTTGCCTTTGTGTCATAATTGGATTAGTGTAGTGCGTGGGATTTTAAGGGCAATCAAGCAGCATGTTGTAAGTCTGTCCTCACCGACACTTCAACTCGGAGAAGAAAGGCTGAGGTGTTTTATGGCGGCAGCTTCATGCCTCAGTGAGCGTGGGCTTAGTTGGGGTGCACCTCTGCAGCTGTATGTCCTATATGCATGTTTTCATCATTGTAGACTCTTTGTAATTTCAGAATTAAAGACAAGTCTGATGTATAGCCAGACTGACCAGTACTTTCTTGATATTTTTGCTACTTATTTTGAATTCATTATTATATATGATATACGATATATATTATTATTGCTCTTGTTTTATTTATATATAGTTTTGCTTGTAGATCAATAAAGTTAATCTAAAGCTAAGTCAGCTAATTGCAAGACTTCTTTGATTCAATTCAATTAGTTTAGTTTTTTTATATTTTATATATAGTTTTATAGTTTTTATAGTTAACTGTACACATTTTTTTCAATATTTTAGTCCAAACAAGTATTTTTGTAAGTTTTAACACACATTTCAATTTTTTTCAAAATACATAAATAGCCCTTAAAATTATGTTTTTTCCAGACTACTTGAGTATTTATAATAACATAATTTGCACTGTTTGCAAATATATATATTTTTATTATTATTTTTATTTTTAT
>JACN01113940.1:0-22266 GCA_000787155.1 Scartelaos histophorus | reverse complement strand
GTATAGTATAGTATAGTATAGTAGTAGATAGTATCAGCAAACTTTGACTATGTTTAACTATGTCTCTCACCTCCTTCATCTGCTTCTGTGTCCTCCACTGACGACATGGACACTCCGAGCTCCAGACACTTCTTCATGTGAGCCTTTGACTTCATGTGCTTCGTCAGATTTCCTACAAAAACAACCACGGTTAATACAGTTAATTATAGGAACTTATCTTTCAGAACAAATATAAAACAAAGTAGTGGATGAAATGATTCAAACCACAAAATTACCTTCTTTCAAATGACACATAACTCTACCAATGTGATTTAGTTAGCAATGGACAGGGATGAACATAGAAGATGGTTTCCTTGAATATCAGAAATTATGGGTCAGTCTGCTGTGTAACAAGAGGGGTGCACTCCAACCACAGAGACCTGGATGTTTTATTCATTAGTTAATGCAGATCTGAATACATGGTTGCAAAATATAGGCCACTCAATTGTATTACACTTACAAAAGGCAGAAAATATGATAAAAATAGCTTTGTTTTTTCAGTTACGAGAAGCAGTGGTGTTGACACAGCTTTGAAAAAGGCACTGATTCCACTGTTGTTTTTAATTAGGAGAAAATATGGTGTAATTACTCAGTAGCGTGTTTCACTGTAATGATTTTATAATGATTTTGAAGCTGTTAAGTGTGTGATGTCATGCTTTGTCACCAGGGCAAATCACAACAAGGCAATTTACAGACGTCACATTTGAATGAGGAATTGATCACGTTTGACTGCGGCCTTTTGTCCTTGGGGTTACCATGGCGATTGGCGAACCAGTCACATTTTCATTTAGCGGACGTCAGATGCCCTTCCTGTAACAACCAGCATTATTAATTTGACTAAAGGGGGCAATTAATGTAAGGTGTCTTTCCCAGGGATACAACGGTGATTTTAATTTAGCCTTTGGTTTTAGATGTATCAAAATCTTTTCTTTTTTCTTGCCTAAAAATATCATCCATGACATACAGATTATATTATCTTTATTTGAACATTGATCTTGAGCTCTGTGTATTGTCATAACTGGTCTCCTTTAAATGAATACTTACTTTTGTCTATCCAGTTTTTAATATTTTTCATACCAAAAAATAAAACCATAAAACTAACAAACAAAAAAACTCTCACACCTTTCAAAAAAACCCCAAAAAAAACAAAACCCAACAACAATGAGAGAAAAAAAAAAAAGAAACATAAATATAAATCACTACCACAAATTGTTAACACTATTTAAATCATTGGCATATTTTGCAAATTGGTTTAGAAAAAAATGTGCACAGCCTTCTTCCTCTTTTAAGTTTGACAAAGCGTGGATATATTTTGACTATCTTTGTGTCTTTGTTCTATTTCTGTCATAATCAACCAAACAAAACTGGTTTATTTAGCTCACAGGTTTCTCTTTTAAGCTTATTTGAAAAGTGGTGTAAAATTAGCCTGATCACACACACACTGGCACAGTCTGATATGTTTTTTTTCTCTCATAAATTATTTTTATTTTAATGGACATTTTTTCAAGATTTACAGTCTGATATGTTAAATTCATGTCCTACCTTTAGTCTTGAAGGCGAAGTTGCAGTACTTGCAGACGTAGGGCCGGACATCGGTGTGAGTGCGGATGTGTTTCTTTAACATACTGGGCTTTTTACATCGGATCCCACACTCCTCACAGATGTACTTCCCCCGACCGCGCCCGCGAACGTACACATAGTCCTCATTGGATTTGTACCTGCAACAAAAATCAAAAATCACAAGGATGCACTGTATTGTTCTTCAAAAGTGCACTGAACAAATTCTCTGGTGGAGGGTCCGCTACCTGCTTCTCCATGGAGATGTTATTGCTTGTCCTGGAATATTCCATGGTAAATATTTATCTAGCATTTATTCATTCTGAGTGTTTCTATTACTCCCTTGTGATAGATAGGTTTAATTTACACTGTGTAACCTTCTAGACAAAGCAGTAACATTTCCATGGAGACAAGCAGGTGGAGGACCCTGCTCTAGCATATATCTCATCTCTTGCATGTTAGCAGCTGTAGTCTCACTCATAAGACACGAAACACATTACGGTAATTGTGGTTGCTCAAAAAGAAATCCAGATACTAATCGATACTTAGAAAGAGTAGTAAACCTTCATCTGAACAAGTGTAAATAGTCAAGAAAATCACAGAAATAGCTCTAAATTGTGCAATTTGTGGACAGATTTTGAATCGTGATCAATATCAGAACTACGGTAAAACCACATGGTAATGTTAAATAAATTACTCTTAAATTGCGCTGAAAATTACATTCTGTTGTCCGTCCCAAAATATATTTTTAGTATCAAAATTGGTATTGAGTTGTATAGTGGTTATATAATTTGCTATTTATAGACACGTTTGCTCATTAACTAAAATAGTTAAGCTACTGGCTATGGATCCTATTCTTGTTTCCTTGAGCAAGACACTTCATCCACGTTATCTGGTTACTGCTGTGATGATTGGTGGTAGTCAGACAAAGATCATATTTTCATCAGAAAGTCTTGCATTAAATTTGAACCTGGACTTGCTTTTTTACATATGAGCATTCCTTAGTGACAGATAACTTAATATCTTCCAACGTTTCATCCACCCACAGCTAGAAGAATGGCACACATAAATTCTGCTTCATATCTTTATAAAACATTAATGTGCGATGATGAAATATCCTTGGACTGTGTTTGGACCACCACTGCTGTTAAATTTCAAATCTCTCAAACCACAAAGTACGAATGCGTTCAGACATTCATTCATTTGGTAAAACTTTCAAAACGGTGGGCTGGTGCCATTTCCTGTTCTGTCTGCTGCTATGAGGTCAAGTATCAGATTTTTTTCAAATTGATCTGAATGAAAACTAAACTACAGTCTGCTCCTCTGAAGAAGTGGGAAACACCTCCAACTCCAGATGTTTGCACAGCTGCAGCCAGGTCTGAAAATGAATTATGATTATTTTAGCATTTTATTGTATTTTTTCACAGTGCAAGGTGAGAACGTAAAATAGACTTAAATTACACTAAGCGGTGTAGAGAATTTGCAGTAAAATATTTTTATATAGAAGAATTCAAATAAGAAATCTGTACCTATAGTATTGGTACAATGAAAGTAACTATGTAACATCTATGAAGGAGAGTCCACGATAATGTTCCACAGTATGGCCTTAAACGCATCTATCTCCATGGAGATAAGCAGGCTAGAGCACGTGATGTGGAGAGACAACCATGCTCACAACAGGAATGCACTGTGTTGTTTTTAAAGGTATTTTAGTAACAATTACATTGGTAGTTGACTAACTTTATAATTAATAAATAAGTTTAATACAATTCAGCAGAAGATTTCAGGCAAAAACTTACAAAAGTAAGTACATACCAAACAGAACGCACGTAAATAACTAAATATTCACTACCAGTAAACATTTTTGACACTCAAATCTGTAAAGCAGCCACCTTTTGCTTAGACAAAAAATATTTTTTAGTTAATTCACTTTTTTCCTTTGGTATATAAAGTTTTATTTGATGTCTTAGTTTAGTTTAGTCTTAGTTTTTGTTGTTTTTTTATGTGAACTAATAAACCTAACTCCCTTGTAACCAACCACTCCATTCCACTTGCAGTTTGAATAATGTTTAAGTCTGCTCTACAACCCCCAGTGTTATGTCTAGTCCTATATAACATTCACCTTTATAAAAATCACGTGCGTAAATATGTCTGATAGATTTCCCTTCAGGTCCTCAGATCCAGAGTTCACACTGTGTCCTCTGGGAGCATGACTTCACTGTCTGCTGCCTCTAATAACTGCTTTGGGATGTGTGGCTGGACTTTGCATGTTCCTCTGTCTGCTTTATTCACTATTCTTGGACTTTGGCTATAAAACATTTTGATACTCAAGAAATCTAACCACTAAACAGGGTTGTACTTTTAACCACCTCATACTGGATTTACTTTCACAAGATGGTTTTATAAGCTGTTTCTGTCTGTGTCCATTGGATTTTCATACTAAGGAAAATGCATTATGCAAAGGAATTATGACCATAAACACTCTTTAAACTATACAAAAGTAGTTTCTTTAATATTGTTTGGTCTTATACCAATATTTAAACAAATCAGTTCTATTAACAGAAGGTTTATGTACTGTTTCCTAGTCAAATGAGTATCTGGTATCAGTATTTTTGTAGACAGTAGACAGGGAAAGACAAAGGGGTCAGTTGTCCCAGGACCCAGGCCAATAATTTTACCCTTTTTCAATAAATTTATATTAGAGGGGGGCCCATGTGAGCACCTTGTCCCGGGTCCTGAAGTTTCTGTCGACACACCTGCTTTTGTCCGCATGAAAACATTGTCAACGGTAGATAAATACAAAACAGACTTCTTGTTATGAATTATACATGTCAAGCTAAAATGTGTTATTATTTCAAAATACAAATTAACTGTCCATGTCTGAGTATTAGATATCATAACTAACTATAGAAAACAGATTTCTCTCTTAAATCTTTGACTAAGGTTCAATATTGTCCAATTACTAATGGTCCAGGGAGACATTTTCCAGACTAGACGATGAAAACCCTGCATCTTATCCAAAAACAGCTATCATGTGCCATTCAATAAGCTTTTCACAGGAAAACACTGGAATTTATACCTGACCCGCTTTGTACTGTTGGACATGTAAAGTCACTCAACATTACTTGGAATTGAAAGACACTTTAGTTTCAGTGGGAACAATTTTTTAAGGTGCATTACGCCAATATGCCTGTTTCAATGCGGATATTATTGCTTTGCATGGAATCTCTCAAACTGTGGCATTAAACATTCTCGGCAAAGGCAAAAAAACAACTCAACGGAGACAAGAAAGTGATGTACCTTTCCTCAGAAGCAGTGCACCAAGAATATGAAAATGGATATAAAGAAAACTATATAAAGGATATAAATGATGCCTCTTTAGCTATACCATAATTCTTGTTTCTCGTACAAAGGGCTGTGGGAAATGTCATTTTATATTATCCCAAAGTATATTGAAGCGTGAATAATTCGCTGTTGACTTACCCTCCTTCAAAAATCTTGATCCGGGTGGGCTCTACGGTGGGCGGTTTGACGGACACCTCCTTCTCTCCCTGATCTTCTTTGGACCGGTCCCACGAAACCACTCCCTTCATCTTCTTCCCAAATTTACTCACATCAACAGGCATCAACTCTGGCTTCAACTGGACAAGCAGATAACAAAACAAACGTGTTGAAAAAATAATCATGGAAATATTACATCTATAAATCTATATCCAAGTGGTTTATTAAAAAGCTCATTGTAGCTCATCGCATGGTCTTGGGGGTCAAGCATAAAGATTACTTCGTATTATGGCAACTGTAAGTGAATGTGATTTTACAGGTAGGATAATGTGTCAAAACTGGTGAATTAAGTTTGACAAAATCTAAATTATAATAGAAAAATGACACTGCTGAAACTAATTTCTGCAGTGGTATTTACCCAAACCAAAGTGAGCCAATCAAATAATGTGGGAGTATTCACTATAACTTGACTGGATCATTATGTTACTCTCATTCTTTATTTAACAGGTAATAGCAAATTAGCTTTAACACATATAATAATGTTCAGATTTTCTCTTACGTGGGACAATTACCTGATCAAACCGTAGTTTCCAGGCAATAGATGAGACCAGCTTCCCAGAGCTCGGAGGCGACAGAGGTGCAGTGGTGAAAATCCAGTCTGTGTATCTTTTTTGTTTGGATCGAAGCAGAGCTAGTGCTGCTTTCGTGCTAAGATTCAGAGGGTTAGGATTATGGGAACTAACACACCAGGAATTATAGACCGAGTTACGTTCACTAACGGGATTGCTGTTTGGTTTGGTATAGTTCAAAAAGCACCAGCTAACTTTGCTAAGAGTTCTTAAGCTTGGGAACTGGAAAAACTGAGCATCTGTTGAATCTGTTACTTGCAAAGTCTGTCCAGATTGTCCAATATTTTGGTTAGTAGCAAGCTGGACTAGCATGCTAACAGGGGATTTAGCACTGGATTTCTTGGGGCTATCACTATCCTCTCCATCATTAGACGCCATTGATTGTGGGCTAGGGTTGGAAACATCAACGTCAAGGTCTTCCGGTGAATCTCTTCCACTGTTTTTTGGTGAACGAGCAGTAACAATTTGCAAAGGAGGGGTAAAACTTTCAGCTCGGGGCACATCCGGAGGTTGCGGTGCAGAAGATCTAACCGGAATGGAAATTTTAGGAGGCACATCGCTTAAAGGAGGCGACTGGGACATTCTCTCTGATTCATCGACTTCTTCACTTGATTGGTTGTATTGTTTGGCTTTGCTTTCAGTACCACTCAACTCTACAGCGCTCATCTCTTTGACAATTTGCCCATACATTCTTTCTTCTTTGACACGTTTTTGATGCTTAGTTTGAAAGAACAACTCCAAAGAACTGGTTGGTGATAGCATGCGTTTCCCTCCAACGGCTGAGCTAGATGCATCTGTGGTAGAAATTGTCCCTGATGTTAGTGAAAGTGGGATTCCTGTGTTAAGACATGCAAGATTTGGTGACTTTCTTAATGCAGAAAGATCAGTTTGTCCAAGGAAGTGTGCTAAGTTGAATCCAGTACCGCTGATGCCACCAGAGATTCCCCCTGAAGGTGGCTTGCTTACTGCAGGTGGAGGTATGTTATCTGTAACCTTGATTAACTGTCCACTGTCTTGTGAGGGTACTAGCTGGCTAACACTGGTGTACATAACACTACCGAAAGATGGCACATTGGTGTGTATGCGAACAGGAACTAGCATACCAGGTAGAGAGGCTTGTGGGTTTGCATTTTGAGTCGCAAATACTGGTTGGATCTGTTGCAAAAGTATGGAATTGGTGGAGGGGTTGGATTGGCTTGCCTTTGTAACATAGTGAGGCTGGGATAGCGGAGAACTTCGAGATGAAAAACTCCCAGGATAAATTTGGGAAGTTTCCGCTTTTGCATCCAGAGGTGGCTGATCGTGGATTGAATGTTTGTGGGTGGGATGTCCAGGCGAGCGGATGTGGAGTTTTTGAAGTTGTTGAATGGCCAGTTGATGTCTGGGGATCTGTCCGCCATCTTGGCTCCAGTATACACCTTGTTGTGGGAAGGGTATAAACGGTGGGCCACTTGGATATTGTTGCATGATTTCCTTGTTCATGACCTCTTGATGTTCTCCTTCTGATGAAGATCCCTGGGTTTGTAGACGATAGTGCTGGGGCCTAGGAATAAGAGCGAGATGAACTCATTAATTCTTTTTCATATTTACTTCTTTTTAAAGACTACACAATAGCATAAAATAACAGCATAGAACCAGGATTGCCATTTAGATTCTTGTATGACAGGAATTCAAAATCTAGAAGTACAAGTGCAAAATTATACTAGATGCCTTCTTGTTTCAGTAAAAAAAAATAATAATAATTTGAGTTTTTTTACTTCTATTTTCTTTCTTTTATTTCTTTCTTTCTTTGCATTACCTAACATGAAGAGGTTCATCTTGCAGACTGTCTTCACTGATGCTCTGTTGGAGCATGTACTGGGTATGCTGCTGGTGAGGATGAGAGCCCACACCTTTGTGCAAGAAAAATCAGATAAATTAAAAATAATACATTTCAATAATTGTAAACTGGATTGACATAGAGCTTACCACTGCCACCTCTCTTGCTCCTCATAACATCACCACAAGAGGAAGCAGACCAAGACCCATGTTCTTCCTGTTTAATCGTCATCTCACTTGAGGACTCCTGAGCTACTGCCTCTGGATAGACACTCAGCGAAGCCTGCCAATGAACAAGCAAGGCACATACAAAACATTAAGTAAGTCCTCCTCAGTTTTAAACATCTTTTGTAGCCATTTGAAATTTGAAAGTCTGACTTGATTTAATGCAAACATTAGAATGAATTACAGTCTGTTTTTTGTTGTTGTTGTTTTTAATGGAGCCCCACAAGGTTCAGTACTTGGAACATTAAATTTCTTTAACTGGAGACAGATCTTTAAGAATGACTTAGTTCCAATCACCATTCTCTTGCATTTAAAATATTCCATATTCAGAGATGTCATAAATCTCATAGATAGTAACAACCTTTAGATACATTCATGTAAAATACCTGTCGAACCAGAAATCCTCTTCTTCTCTCCTTCATGGCAGAGGCACTAGAGTATACCTCTCCCTGTCGTGAAGGGGATAGATTTCCATAATCGAAAGACTTGCTTCTCATTTCTGGTAACTCTGATGGTAAAGTGCATGGGGCCTGCTCTGAAGAAGACCTCCTCATCTCCCTCTGCTGGTGGTGGCTGGAATGACCACTTCCTGGTACCGTCAGGAACTCAGACTGCTTAGGTCCACTGGCCATTGAGTCATCCTGGTGGAGTAAGAAGAAAGTAGAAAGAAAATACAAACTTAAAGCGGCTGTACCCATTGTTTTCATGTAATTAAGTAAGATCCACTACGTTAAAGTACAGATATATGATAATAGCAGCTCTAAGGGTGAACATGTGACCGCTGTGTGCTGCCTGCATGTAATTATAAAGTGGTTTGTAACTATTAAATAGTAATGTGCTTGTAATGCAGAATTGTTGCATGTGGGGATTCTTGTAAACATACCTGTTTGGTCGGTGACATCGACTTCATTGCTTCTTCTTTATCAAACGACATTGAGAATGATGAGGAGTGGGACAGGTTGCTCTCTTGGCTTGGACTCCTGGACAGGCTGGTGCAGGTTGACTCAAAACTGGACTCCCCTGATGAGTGCTCCATATCTGCCAATCTCAGCCTCTTCTTTTTGGGCGGGAGTTTTTCAGATGGCATTTGGGACAAGGTATCACTCCTCTGTGGCAACTGAAATTCTTCTTGATGGGGTTGTGTTTTTTCTGGTTCCTTAAACGCAGCCATGTCTGAGTCTTTCTCTGGCTTGTCCGGCTCTTCTGTCACCCTGATTTCTGGAACCTGGATGTTAGGTTGGCGAACTAGTTTGTGTGGTATATGATAAGGTTGTCCAGGAGAGGGTGCTGCAGATGATGACGAATGAGATGCAAAGTCACTATCACTTTGCACCTGTTGCTCCATACTTTCCGTCCTAAACAAAGCCGAATCTGGACTTAAAGCATCTTCATAAATTTCACTGTCCGATTGTTCAGAGTATTGGCTAACTAGAGGCCTATCCTGATATGTTTGCTGGTCAAAAGATTCAGATTTTTCAAAAGAATTTGGCCTGCTGAGAGAATTGGTATGTTGGATGACAGATATAACATTCCCCGCTGCTTTACGAACTTCCGACTCATTAAAAAGTGCAATGTCTTCGGAGCACACACTGGGACACGTATCGAAGCTGTCCGACTGGCTATGGAAAGACCCTTTTCCTGTTGGGGTACTTCTGGTGCCATCAAGACTACCTTTAAATTCATAATCTACTGTCATTTCAACTGAACCACTACAGCTACTATCACAATGCCCTGGACTATCGTCCTCATCGCCTGCACTTATGAGCTTTCTTCGTTTCCTTGTCGCTAGATCTGACATGCTAACTTTCGTACCTTGCAAGCCAACCACTTTGCCACCCATTGTTTCTCCGACGTGCACTTCATTGCCTGAATGCTCGAACGCTTTCTGTCTTCTGAGTATCCGTGCAGGGTAAAATACCTCATCTGGTGGCATCATTTCGTCAACAGAGTGGCTGCCTCGGATTCCAGGTGGTATGCTAAGGTTTGGTGGTGATGGAGTTGGCATTGAGTTGCTTCTAGTGAGGTGACTTGATTCAGAAGGAGGTTCGAGGAGTCCGGTGCTGCTTTGACAAGGTCCAGCAAGATATTGCTTTGGGTCTCCGGATACACCCACATCACCTCTAAAACATATATCTTCAGTTAGCTTCCCCATGTCAATACCTTTTTGCTTTAAGTTAGCTAGAGTGTTGGGGTCTGCACCAGTGATTGCCGCTGTTATGGACTGTCGAGATCGAGAATTTGGACGATAGTACCATGTCCTACCAAACATAATCTCTTCGTAAGTTTTGACATTCGTATTTGGAGGGCTAATTTGCTGTTCCGCACTTTCAGAACGTGAAAAGTACCCTGAGTCCGTACTGCCTTTACATGGGCTCAAGAGGTTAAGCGACTGAGTTGCAGGATCTGAATCTAGGCTTTTCTTCTCTTTTAATCTCAGGGCTAGACATTTTTTTATGTTGGGGGAGTCGTCCAGAGAGTGCACTCTCCCCCCAGCCTGAGAGCCCAGCATGTGGTGTGAGGTCTTGCTGTCTTGAAAAGGGGGGCACTCCATTCCTGGAGGAGGGACAGCTCCAGGTTTGGGAACGATCAGGATAGGCACTTTCATCGCTCCCATGGATAGCTCTTCAGCCGAGTCTGCATAGGCGGGTTCCACACCACCTACGGACAAGATGGACTACGATTTAGTGATGCTGTATTTTCAATGAAACTCAGGAAATAAATGCTGGAATTTATGGAGCTAAATAAAGGAAAAGAAAATTACTAATTTGTATTCTGGGTTAACACATTTTTACAGCAAGCATTCAGGTTTAATTACATGCATTCATTTGAAAATGTTTTCTGTATAAGTCTAATTCATATTTCTTTTTATGTATGTAAGTGCAAATTATGGAAACTACTACAAAATACTTAATTAAATTCACTATTATAAAAGATATGTGAGGCTTATATAAAATTGGAAAATAATAATAATACTGACATCAATTCATTTTTCATTTTGCTATTGGGTCTACTAAATCACATATTAACCTTAATCGTTTTAGACATTAAAACTGTATTATTCAAGTTTACCTGCATTTTTTCCAGCCTCAAAGGATATCTGAGGTACAGGACTCCCTTTCTCCATCAGCATTGTGGCTCCTTCCACCCCCTCCTCGTCTGTGTCTGTGCTCTGCTCTCCGTCTGAGTGCACCTCTGCTTCCCCCGATGGAGATGCCTGGTCCAACTCTCCAGCTCGAGATGTGGCCAAATCCGAAAACGGCACCAGACCTGCTTTAATAGCGTGAGCATGGGACTTGCGATGTTTGTAAAGGTTGCTTTTAGTTTTAAAGGAGAATCCACACGGCACACACGGGTAGGGTCGCTCTCCTGTGTGTGACCGGATATGCTTTTTCAACACGCTCGGTTTGGCGCAAGCTCGTCCACAATAGTGACATATATACTTCCCGGGCTTTTTTGGCTTTTGATCTTTCTTTCCATGACTCTCTTCCAAGGAATCCGATTGCGAATACTGCCCAAAAGAACTGGGTAAACTTGGTGATTTTTGTCTTGGAAAGCGTCCTGCCCCAGATGCGTGTGGTTGCGTATGCCCAGGATGTCCAAATAAATCGTCTGAAGGGAGCTGACCGGCAAAAGGCCAAGCATGAGGTTCGAGTCCTGGCTGGGGTTTGGCTCCAGACAAGAACCGCTGCTCTGTTTGTGGATGTTGCGGGTATTGCTGGCCCATCTGGTAGGCATATCCTCTCGGAAACCCTTGCCCATATGGTCCTTGCGATTCTCCCATTGGGGACTGTCCCGGTAGCATTTTCCCAGTATTTCCCATCATTCCGTATTTTTGCCGTGGCACAGATCCACCAGTAGCACCACAAGGTAAGCTCTCCCTGTTTTTAGCCTCTGGATCGGCAAAAGTGCTTCTTTTGGTGGATGTAGGTTCCGATGCCCACTTCCTTTGCAAAGTTGCCTTGTCCATCACTGGATCTTTGCTTTGGCCTTTCTGCCCACCACCAGAAGCAGACTCCTGAGCTTCCATCACGTAACGCTCTTTCTTAGGTTTGAAAAGAGGGGAAGTTGGGGAGATTTAGATAGTTAAAAAGTCCCAAAGCTCATTAAAAGCATAGCTCAAAGTTTTGGGGCTAAAGCCAAGTTCAGCTCAGGTCCATCACTGCATCGGACCAAAATACAGGTAAGCAAAAACACAGGAGCATCAAATGACAACATTAGCATTGTAGCGCTCTGAGTCTGGTATTGTAAACATGATGGTTTCTCCAGTTGTTGCAAAGCCAAATAATCTACAAAAAGAAGAAAATAGAACAATTTTAGTCATTGGGTTAAATTCTGTTAGGACTAATATTTCTGAAATCCTAACCTTTTATGTCTAAAAGTGCAAGTAAATCCACGTTTGGTAGATTCAGAAGTCATTCAGCTTGTTCAACAGGAAATCTACAAGAAAAACACAAAAAACTATTATAGCATTACACCACAGCAAAACCCCAAGCAAACTTGTCAAGAATGTTATGATAAATTCTTATGGTTCCCAAAGACAAGCTCATTGACAGGATGTGTCCACAGAAATGTCAAGTCTGTTTATATGTTCTAAAAACATTATGTAATTTAAAGCATGTTTGAGTTACCTTTTATTATAACCCTGTCTCCATCACATAGTGAAGTCATGTAGTGGTAGTTTTCAAGTTAATAGCTGCCTTTTACCTTTTGTACAGTAGATATTTGAAATTCCAGGGTTGAAATGATCAAAATGATTCTAGTAAAGGTGTATAGAGTTGAAAAACACAGAGGAGCACTTCCTGTATCACCACATGACATCACAAGGTGGAACACTGTGTTTTCCATTTGAGAGAACTTCATTTGCAGGATTTGTGTGATAAACATTTGTGAATGAAACAAAACAGGAACTCCAGGAAGAAACAACATTGTAACATAGATGGAAAAACAGCATAACATGGAGCCTTAAACGATGACTAAAAACAAGCCAAATACGATCTTAGGTAATACTTGGTGTGAAAAGTTTTAGAACCACTCCAGTATGATTTTCACCACAACACTACATTTCATATGAATTTGCCAGCATACAGCTTTTGTCTAGCTTGTCAAAGGCTGTATAAGGGGTATAATATAGATGCCATTAGATCCAGGGTAATTTCTCTCTCCATCTGTGCTGCTTTCTGCCCATTTCCTCCTCGCGCCCTCCTTCCCTTCACTCAATGACTCACTGGTGCAATGCAAACCCACGCTGTTCCTAAAAAGACACAAAGGCTTAAAAATAGCACCGGGGGAAGTGACGTTCGCCAGTCATAATGTGTGGAGGCGGGCAAGGAGGCCAAGGCACAGAGCAAGAGGCAAGAATCTGTGGCCTTCCTTCCTCTGTGGTTGTTGTTGTTTTGTTTTTTTCTTAACATGATTGTATATTGCTACATAAAGGAAAAAAGACATACATATGAAAGGATGTAAGTACAGACTTCAAAAGTTATTTAGGATGTGGTAGGATGTGCAGTGATGCAATAAGTCAAGCACTGTATGTGTTGAGAAAAACTAAATTTACATAGCAGTTGAACTGCAGTTAGTAACCATTGTTACTAGTACTGCAGCCACATACCATAAATACTACTGATGATACTCATTTTTACCACAAGCTGCAACCAGTGACATCATTCAGTACTATTATGTTATAATTTGGCTATATTGTGAGTGACGAAGGATTATGCATATGTTTTCAATTGGCCATAAATTACATTGCCAAGTGAATGTGAATATAGAGAGCGTGTATGTAGTGATCTAAAAATACTCAAATAATCAGCATCAGTACAAAATGTACTGATACTACAACAAGACACACAACCTTAAAACTAACCAAGCAAAAACAGAAACTGCCTCTAATTACATATTACAGTATTATTCCTACACATGCACTGTTTTAATTGCATTCAAAGGTATGTGCAAGATGCACAATAGCCCTTTGAGCAAATACTGTATTACCAACATCTACAATCCTCTGCATGACTCATTAACAGTGCAATATTTAAAGGTGTACAACATATTTAGGTGAATAGTCAGAAGATTTTTTATTCTGTTTTGCCAGGAATGATTTACAAATACAAATTAGCAATCTCTATGGTGACAATCATATGACTCCATTGAAGCAAGTATCCTTTGGCAACACTTATATACAATTAATTAAAGATACATTTACACTAGCAGTCAAAAGTTTGGATCTCATTCAATGTTTTTTCTCTACATTTTATAAATCATTAAATATATGAAGTAAGATATATGGAATTACGTAGCGAAGAAAACATTAAATATCTCCTGTTTATATTTTAGATTCAAATCGTCAAAGTAGCCACTTTTTCCTTTGTTGTAAAGTAGCAGACATATATCTTGCTTCATATATTTGATGTCTTCCCTATGTATCTAAAATGTCGAAAGTAGTAAAGAAAAAGAGTGCGTTCCAAACTTTTGACTGGTAGTGTATATCAAACTGTAAAACACGGGGACTAAGGATGGAAATTAGCTTTGGCTACAGTCCTGCATATTTACAAGTACATGCTTTTCTTTTCATTATCTTATCTTTAATATGGATTGTCCCTTTAAAAAATAAATACAATTACATTTCAAACAAAGCAAACACATTCTCATGAAAAAATCTTGTCCATCACCCTCCACTAGAAAAGTTCCATACTGCACCTTCAAATCCAACTTATAATTGTGGAAGAAGTACAAGTGAACAAAGCAGAGTACTTTGCAGAGGTGGCATTTGCTCGTACTGCAGTGTATGTTTCCACAGAGTAACGTCTTCAGGACCACAGAACACCTGGGAGAGGAGGAGGCCGGGCAGATAACACTACGCAGCTGCTGAGAATGCACATTTATGCCGTGTATTTCCTCATTGCACTTTGTAAAAATAGCTCTGCGTAGCTCACACAAACCCATTGCAACACGGTTAAGCAGGACCCGGTGACGTCTCAGGCCCCAACGTGAGAGCTAAAAATAACCACACAGCAAAACACGCCGCATTCTTCACAGCAGGGAAATTAACTTTGGCCCATTTCAGCCCCAACATCTGATACAAAGCAGGCCAAGCGAAGGGAGGTTTGATAGAAAGATAAGGCTGGAAATTATAATTAAGGCTGCAGTGTGTTGCTTTTCTGGTGGGGGGCTCCGTGGCGACGGCTGAAATGTTCCACCAAAAAGTTTTAAAGGTGCTATGAAGCTTTTTGGTTGGAGTTCCATCACCTGCTCTCCCATATTTATTCAGTTACAGGTGGTTTTACTGCTAAAAATACCTGGAAAAAAGGCATTCTGACTGTGAGCGGGATTGCCTCTCCAGTGATCTGACCCGTAATGTGGTCTGGTTTCGTCTCCATGAAAATAGAAAGGTTTAATACAGTAAAAAATTCCAGACAAAGCATCCTACCATCAGAA
The DNA here is from genome assembly GCA_000787155.1 of Scartelaos histophorus. Lineage (NCBI taxonomy): Eukaryota > Metazoa > Chordata > Actinopteri > Gobiiformes > Gobiidae > Scartelaos > Scartelaos histophorus. Next base: position 7,063 of record JACN01113940.1, on the reverse strand, counting down.
CGGTTACACAATGTACCATTAAGAATATACAAAATAACAGCAACTTGAACTGCATCGTGCTTGAAAGTCATTTGGAGTTAAATCATTTCATTGATTGATTAAATGGTTTAGCGAAAAGAAGCGTTGGATAATTTGTTCTATTTACTACGAGGTTTTTTACGCAATCCACCTTTAAACTGGTTGGCGTTTGTTTTGTAACAGCGGGTCTGCATGGCACTGAGTGGGAGACTGTGTTATGGTCAATGACTTACATAAAGCAGTATTTATGTACCTGTGTATTCATGCGGTCTGGGCTTTATCTGAAATTGTGGGGGCGGGGTTTATTTCTGGGGCAGGGTTAGAACGATTGTACTTACAAATAGCTCAGATTAAGGTACTCGCTTAAAAATGTGTAACGGTATTTCCAAATTTTAGTTCATAGTGACATTATTTTTGTGTGAATGCTGCAAAAACAGTTTCCTTACACACTTGCACTAATACTTTTACAACTTCCAGCAGATTCAATTCAAATTCAGTGTATTATATAGAACTAATACTTTGCAGTGCCATGACATTGGGGGTGTTCTGTTTGCATGTCTGTAGGAGGAATGTTCAGCACTTACTGCGGTGACAAAACGCATTTTCAGGAGCCTGTGATCAATACAAGCATTCAAGGCCTGGTTTAGGAGTTCGATTTTCAACAAAGGGACTGAATAAATGAAAAACTTTTGGCTTGCTGGTTTGTGACTGTAATTTTATGTGTTTTAATTCCGGCTAAATCACTTCTTTCTGGTTGGATTGTGTTAAAATAAAGATCAGATTTGAGTAAAAGAGCTTCAGATAGAGAAGTGCCAACATTAGCATCACACCCACAGGGAACTAAGTTTGAGCTGGTGACATCAACTCAAGTATCAATATATATAAACTTCCTTAATCAACAGTAAAATATAAAAATATATAAGAAATTTTATAAGAAATCAACAGTTAAGTGCACCATAGAAGGCCAGATCCAATGTAACTTAGACCGAACATGGGCATAGTAAAAATCACAGCTAAAATTGTATCTCCTACCACTTCTCCAAACTGGGAGCGTGGTGACAATTATCTGGTGTAGAAAGCTACCATCGAAATGTCTGGGTTTTCTAGGATGCAAGGAAACCCTACGTCGTATATTTAGTCCATAGTTAAAACTCAGACAGCCACAAGATAAGCACCTATACTGTTCTGTAACAAGGAGCGTTCAAGACACAGCAGTTGACCACGACAAAAAATATGCAACGCAAGTGTTTTTAGTGTGTTCGGAAAAGCGCTGGCGACGCTGCTTTAGACTATAGCAGCGTGTTCTGGACATGATCTGGACATGTTAGCGTAAATATAACTTTCACAGGGGAACCGATCGACGTGCATGTAAAATTAGTAGATAAAATGGTAGTGGGCATCTTGAGACTTATTGTCAAGTAAAGATTAAAGATGCATTATGCAGCTTTTCTGGCTGGAGGTCTACAACTGGAAGCCTCCGTGAGTTATTGCTTTACGAGAGGCTAACCACAGGATGGCATTAAAGGTGCAACTTTTCTGGTGAAGCGTCCGTCAAATGTTTTACAGTTACAGGTCAGATCTGTGGAGAGGGTCAGAAATAAGGATTTTCTGTTATCTATTTAACTTTAAACCTATTTTTGATGAGACTACATTCGTTTGTAACCCTCTTATTTGCACATTTAAGTTGCCTTTTCCATAACACCAGCCGTAGTAGTCCTTAGTGGTTATTAGTTTCCCTCATAGCCCGTTCTTATTGTCCTTTCCCTGTGGGTTACAAAGATATTTGTTGATAAGCGCAGCCCAGACGTCTGCAGTGGAGGCCAGTCGTTCATGAGCTCACTGGGGTGCCTCAGACCAACACTCGAGCTGCACATTCCTCCAGGACCAAAACAAACACCAGCCTATTTCTGCCCATTTCTGATACGGTGTCACTCTGCTGCAAGTGGACTGTAATGGACTTCTAATAATAAAACAGAAAGGAAAAAAGACAAATAAGCAAATCTGACTGTATGAAAAATACTAGGGCTATTATTTTAGTATAGTAAACTTACTTCCAGGAATGTATGAACTATAACTTAGGACTACGAGGTCAAAATACCACATCCCCTACTTCACTCTACACTGCACAAAGTAAAGTCCAGTACAGAATTAAACTTATCTGTCCAGTGTGTTTTCAATTAAAGATGTTTTAATTGCTAAAAAACACATTCAAAAACATTCTTATTGAAGGTCTGCAGATCTGACTTGTAACTTGGTCTGATGGCATTACCTGCTCGTCTCCATGGAGATAGATAAAATGTAATGCCAAACAGTGGAGCATTCAAAGCAAAGCGATACAGAGACAAGCAGGAAGCAGCAGACCTTCCACCAGCAAAGTCGCTTGCACCATTAATATCAATAACTGCGCTTGTTTAATAAAAAAACTAAAACAAACTGACAAGACTGAAATAGTTTCACAATTTGAAACGATCAAAAAGATGTAGTTACAGTAACTAACTGATGACAAGATGACTGAAATCTAACAGTGTTGCCTTTCTTTGCAGTGAGAGACAAGTTTTGTAAACTGTAGTTGAAGAGAATGTGTTTTTGTGTGTAAAGTGTCAGAGTTGGCCCTGAGTTGTGTTTGGCTCTGAGTGGCTGATAAAATGTTTTCTGTTACATCCACAGCTCCCTGCTCCTGTCTCTGCTCCTGTCACTGGCGTGGCTCTGTTCTTGCTCCTGTTTCTGCTCCTGCCCTGCACTGCTCCTGCCAGGCGCCTGCCCAGACCTTGGCTTCACTTCAGTATTACAGTAGTACTTATCAGAAATACTCAACAAAGACAGGTGAAAGATCAAAACTTCAGCTACGCAACTGGAATATAATATAATTGGAATGTGTATTTTTTCTAGGATTGATTGTTTAGGATAAGCAAATATTGTGAGCAGATAACTAAGACTAAGTTTGGGTCCCAGTTTCAAATGCTTCCTTTATTTGTTCAGGAAAATGAAAAGTGAATCCTTGCAAACAAGCTGCATACACCAAATTATTAAATTGATATGTACAGACTTAATGCTATGGGATCATTTAGTATAGTAGACTCCACCATTCACCTTTTCAAGTATATGATGGATTTTGCTGCATTGGCATGAGTACAAACTGACTGCACTGTACCAAATTGGCTCTCTTGATATATTTTAAAATGCCAGGAATCATTTGACCAAGTACGGTTAACATGTTTCACCAGGAGATGGACAGACTCCCACAAACCCAACTACTGTTCTCAATAATGATTCGATTCGTTATGGTCCAGGTTGGTCCAAAATTGAGCCAATTCCACACAGTCGCCAACTCCCCTCCTCTTTCTCTCACTTCTTGTCCTGTTATGGCGAAATATAAAGTGGTTAATCACTGAATGGAAAGCATTAGTAACATGTTTGAATAATTTAGGGCCGCTCTGACCACCCAAAGTAGCAGCACACTCCATGGACAGCGCAGAAACTCGAAGCGGGCCCATTGTTAACCGTGGATTGGACATAAACAAAGAAGTGTGTATGGGTAATATGAAGCCAACTGGCAGGACTCCTATCTGGCTACAATAGACCGTTCCTTCACCTCGGCGGTTTAACTAGCTGCTATAACCTGGGACTATTCGAGCTTCAGACCAAATACAACATTTTGTTCTTTTTAATGGAAAAAAGCTGAATCTGAATTTTACCATTTCAAATTCCTTTATATAAAACAGCATACACAGATGTTTCTACACCATCTCATCTTAACTGGTTGAACTATTGTGAGTTTGAGCTACATATAACTCAACAATTAAGAACTACATCAAGTGACTCTGTAACAGGTTAAACCAGGGGTGGGCAAACTAAGGCCCGGGGGCCATATGCGGCCCGTTGATCTTTTTAATGCGGCCCACCAACCTGAAAGTTGAGTTTTGGCACCGGGGACGCACAGGACAAGTAGATCTGCATCTCCTACTGTTTTTGAAAGACAGTCAGGAGGAGAGTAATGATGAGAACATCCTGAAGGATAACAGACCTTTCACCTTTTAAATAGAGAACATCCTGAAGGATAACAGACCTTTCACTGCTTTTAAATAGTACCTGTTAGTTTATTTATTTTTATTTTTTTAAGAAAAGAAAAAGCTGTATTTTATTAATAAAATTTTCAGTGTTTTAAGTCATTTCAATAAATAGTAAATATCGTGGGACTTGAAATCATTAGTTGTAATGGTTTGTAATGATTTTCAATTAAATTAAAGAACATTTTCTACATATCCCATGTTATTTTTTTTCTCTTATGAGGTGGATTAGTAAAACAATCCATCTGCTCCTGGTCCGGCCCTTACATCAAATTTTAAAACCCTTTGTGGCCCGCAAGTCAAAAAGTTTGCCCACCCCGGGGTTAAATCATTAGCTGAGGAGGATAAAACTAACTCATAATTTGAATATATATGCAGGATTATTCATTTTGGAGTGCATGTTTAGAAGACTAAGACACTGAGAGACCAACACAATACTACTACAGTAGAAGCATGTTCCTTTTACAGTGCCCTTGAGCAAGGCAGTAAAGTGAGTGTAGGAGCGGCAGCCCGCAGCCGGCAGCAGGGGACTGTGGTTAAAACCAGGAAGAACTCAGCGGGACTGCAGTAAGGACTGGTGTTTTCAGAAATACAACCCATGTGCTCCGCTGCCACGAATCAAGAAAATACAACTATTTAGGTCACATTGTTTTTTTTTTCTCAAGATGTTCTTAATTTTGGGGAGTATGGATATAATTATGAAATCCTAAACTTGTATGTTTTCAAATGTTAAGTCACAAATCATCGTGCTGGATGATTGAGGGATTACACAGACAAATTATAATATTTCAAAATAAATAAACAAAGCTATGGTAGCCTTAAACTGTCAAATCTAGTTAGAGGTTGGAGGCAAGTAGATTTAATGTAGAATTTATGATGAAGAAATGCAAAATATAGGAAAACTAAAGGCAAATGCAATGAAAATATTGAAAAAAACATGTAAAAATGATCAAAATTACACCTCCACAAACACAATAGACACAACAGCAGTACACAGAAGCTTATGGAGGGAATTGAACCAACGGCTTATAGGGGTTTTGGCCAGTGCTGAGTTAAACATAGTAAATTTATCTAGACAAACAGTGACAGCCATTTACTCTCCTTCAAACAGAGGAAGATGGATAAATGATTTTGTAGACTGCTCCTCCAGGTCTGAAAGCTGTCAGAGTCTGTTAGATTGTCCAAGGACTCAAAGTGCCGACTGTTCATTTTGAAGACGTGTTTTATTTTAATTTAGCCTCGCCTGTCACTCATTTGTATTTTCTTTTTCATTTTTTTTAGCGACACAGCTGAGACCAGACAGAGGAGGCGGAGAATACACAAGTCAATGTGAGAAACGAGTCTATCAAGACCAGTGTAGGTGGGCTGGAAATAAAATAGAAATAGATGTTGGACGAATCAAGGTTAGAAATTATTTTACTCAAACTGCAGAAGCGATGAAGGGTCAAAATAGTAAATAAGTCATGAGAATTAGAGATGGGATTGAAAAATTGATAAAATCGCAACCGCAAAATTAGAATATTGCGGATATCTTCTATACGCTAGATCCAAACACATGCGTAATAAAGTGATATTTCAGCATTTTTGTGGCATTTTATATTTGGCACTGGTGCATTATAAATATACTTTGAATATTGCCATGGAGATAAGGCAAAAAAAAAAAAGACCAAGATATTAATTTTTGTCAGCATCTCCCACCCACTACTTTGAAACGCTTTTAAAAACTCCCATAATTCACGATCACAGTCGACGGGAACCATTTGCGTTCTTAGACTTGCTTGTACCTCCTTTGATTGACAGAGGAGCAGTCACCGGGAGCACACAGAGTTTTTCACAGCTTTGACAGCTTTGATGAACTCAGCTGAACCATTGTGGATGGGGACTGTGATGTGGAGCTGTAGCGCTGAAAGTCAAAGTGTTTGTGAATGTGAGACAAGAGAATGATTTAAACAGTGATACACAAAATATTTAATCACAACTTTATCGTTTATGTAACTTTTCTGGGTCCAGCAAATGCTTTTCTCAAACGCTTTTTGAGGAGAATGCTATTAAACCTTTCTATCTCCATGGAAACCAAACATGACCAGGTTACAGGTTACATCTGTGGAGAGACAACCCCACTCAGAGCCTGTATTTCTAGGCATTTTTGGGCTATAAAACCACCTGTAACTGAATAAATGTAAGATAGAGCTGTTTAATATCACACCAATGAAAAAGTTACAAACTGCACCTTTAAACTGATCTATTTTGCGACAAAAGCTGAATTGGTAGTTGGGAGTGTTTGTCCACTTATCCAAAGGTTGGCGGTTTCGACATAATCACTGGTACAGCGGTTGGAACCCACGGATGAATGCTGTTGTTGTGTCCTTGAGCAAGACACTTAACCCACCCCAGCCTCTGTGCGTACTGGTGAGTGTGAATGGGTGGGTGGTTCCTTGATGTAAAGAGTTTCGAGTGCCTTGAAAGTGGTTAAGCGCTATATAAAAATGAAATTGCTGACTATATTATTACATTTCGTCACCTTCCTAAAATAATCGCCTAAGTCACTTTTTGCCTAAGTTTACTTTGCCATAATTTATGCCATAATTTCAGTTTTGGGGAGAGTTTTTTGTGTTTCCTGAAAAACCTGAAAAAATGACTTATGCAATTATTTTAGGAAGGTGACGATTTTGAGCGCTAAAAAATATTTGGAGCTATAACGGATCTGGTCTCGTCTCCATGAAGATAAATAGGGATAAAGCCATAGCATTAAATAGCAGCATTAACATCTCCATGCAAACAAGTGTCAGACTCTCCACCAGAAAAATCAAAAATAGCTACTGAATCGCCCACCCTAAGGTCCATCTCGTTTCATTCAATGTTATAGACAAAATTAACAACCCAGGTATCACATTTGCCACGCATCATGAAGCTCTGGATCTGAGTTGTGCCCAGTTTAGAGCCGGTCTGTGGGAGGCAGGAGGAGGAGGAGGAGGAGG
>KN503298.1:6522-21426 GCA_000787155.1 Scartelaos histophorus | reverse complement strand
TGTCCACAGCAAAATAGTATTTGAGCTTCGAAATGGGAATGAACCTATCCAGCTTTAAAAATACATACACGGTTTAGACTTCTACAACTTAAAGGAACAGACTGTTGCATGATATAGAAAAATCACACAAATAAAACACATGAATATGTGACATACATTCTTGTCCATCAGCTCCTTTCCCTGTGTGGCCAGTGAGCTGCCATAAGCCATGGCCAGGTTAGACATGGGGTCAGAAAATCCTGGGAATCCTGCAGCCTGGTCTCCCGTCTGATGTCTGAAGAGAACAGATAACAAATAAAATTAAACCATAATGATATATATTATATATAGTGTTTTTCTAGAAAGAATATATAAATTCAAAACAGTATTCAGTGTAGTATTCAAATCTTACTTGTAACCTGGTTGTGACCCATGGCCAGCTCCACTTGTATCTTCAAACAGCTGGCTAGCATCAGGCACTTCCATTGAGCTATTTCGAGCACGTATGTTGGGTTCTATATAAAAGTTAAATATACTTTTATTATGCCAAGAACATCATGTACACAAGTCATGTAAATCAAGCAAAAATAGCAAAGCAAAATGCAATTATTATTGTTTTTTCTTATTTTTTATTTTTATGAGAAATAATTATATTGGATGTATATATTTGTACTGTATTTCAAGCTGCTTCATGCAAATAAATGCTTCCTTATTCTAACTTATAAAGAAACTATCCACCACTAAGAATTACAACAGTGAATCATGACGACAGACTTTGGTCACTAAGACTAAGAGAAAACAGCTGTTATAAATGTCAATAACACAGCTTACTGAGATCATCGCATCGTTTCACCTTAAGATCCTAATTTTAAGCCTCCAGAGTGAAAGTGTGTGGAAGACACAAGAGACTAGTTTTTTTTTAATATAATCTAACCTTTACACTGAGAGCTAATGATAGTAGGCAACAAGACCGCCCCAGACTATTTTCAGACAGTGACAACCGAAGGAACAAGATGGCATAGTTGAATTCCCAAATACTACTACTTTGAATGTTACTGGAGAAGAAAACTGGTCACTTTTTAAAATAACATCGACCAACAATTAGTAAAGTGAAGCAGTTTAGAAATTAATGTCAGATAGCGTTAGTTAGCTTTGGTGTTAGCAGCATTTTATCCCCCAAAGCTTAAGTTTATTTGGTCAGTCCTAATTGTTGTACAGTTTAATAAAGCGTTCACATCTAAAACTAAAAGCTCGTGTCTACAGTAAAGTGTCATGAGTTAGAGCACATTTATAGCCTGAGGGAGCTAAAAACAACATGCTAAGCACCGCTATTTCCGTGAGATGCTGGAGACTCGGAGCCTGCACGGTCCGCTCCGCTGCATCATGCATCAGCTTTTATTTAATCACACACTGATTGGTTCGAGTCACGTACGTAACTTACGCTGTCTGAACCCACTTTGAGTCGCTGTATAATCCATTTGAACACAACTGAAGGCGCTGGCTTGTGGCTTTAACCGGTACAATTATGGGGAAGTTGGAGTCATTCATAAAATTAGCCCAGCGGAAGTAAATCCTAGTCTTCAGTTTCATCTGAGGTGAAAATGGATTGTCGCCATCTTGTGGCAGTGACAGGAAACACATGCCAATTGAATAAAAATTAACACCAGGTAAATTGCATGACTGGATGGCTATATTTGACCAAAAAGCATTGTCATCAAATGAGATTAGTACTTTGACATAAGTAGTTTGATAGATATTCCCCTAGACAGCAGTAGCTGATACTTTATATTCAAGGTGGCAGTATGGAGAACTGTAGCCTTTATGTTTGGCATAGCGTTATCCTGACAAAAAAAAAAACAACAAAAAAAAACAACAAAAAACAAACATTGTCTTTAGCCTCTAAAATTAAGATCAAGAGCCATATGATCTATAGTCCTGCAAAGCCAGATTATTGCAGAATATATTTAATCTTATTGCAGTTAACTCTTATTATCTCGACAAACTTAAAGATCCTATATTATGCAAAATTGACTCTTGAGTGCTTTAAGTCACCTTCTCAAAAACACACCTCAAGTTGTGTTTTGTTTCATTCACAGCAATCCTTTATAATTAGTCTGTCTACATTGCCAAAGCTCAAAATGCACTGTTGCACTTTTTGATGTTATGTATAGGTCGTTTTCAAGTTAGTTTCTACCTTTTCAGTAGAGATGGGGAATTCCAGAGTTATAATTATCCAAATAATTCTAGTGAACGTGAAGAAGAATATGCAGGGTGTGTGTGTATTTGTTCTACATGTGAGAGAGAATGTTGTCTGACTGGCATAAGCAAATCCTATTTACCAGTAAGAAGGATGCATTTCTTACCGTAATGATATGGGCTATGTCACATAACTTGTTTCACACCTGAAAATGAAACTAAAGCATCTATTTAAGCTGATCTGATAATAGATTAGGGAACAGTTCTCATTGCTCTAACAAAGACATTATATAAAAAGACATATTTGCCTAGTGAGTGAAAGTCTCGCAATATGGCATCTGGTGCTAATTGGCGCTTACCAAAATTTCGTCAGCCAAGAAGGACTTTTGGCAGGGGTGAGTATTTTTAACAGAACAATGACTTTGATGACGTATTTAAATAAATACCTGCAACAATAAATATTGTTGCAGGTATTTATAATGTGGGCTGTTTTATTTGATATGCATTAAAAAGGCTAAAGGTTTGTAAGGTATAAGGTATACCTTACATGGAAACATGAGAAACCTAAAGTACCTTATAATTGCTTTTTGTGTTGCCAACTAAAGAGGTTATTTTGTACTTAGAAAAAGCATATCTGTAATTGCACCTGTCTCCCAAGGCTTGTCTCATCATGAGGAGCTTCGTATTGTCCTGACTGGAAAGACTGGGAATGGGAAGAGTGCAACGGGAAACACCCTCCTCAACCGAGATGTGTTTGCTTCAGTCCTCTCTCCAGGTTCAGTGACATCTGAGTGCAAAAAGGCCAGAGGTACAGTCCATGGACAGAGGATCGCTGTCATTGACACCCCAGGAATTTTTGACACCAAATATAAAGAATATGAAGTAGTGCGTAAGCTGAAGACTTGTATCTCCATGTCTGCTCCTGGACCCCACGTTTTCCTCATAATAATAAAGCTGGACCGGTTTACAGAAGAGGAGCAGAGGTCAGTGGAGCTCATCCAGCAGGTGTTTGGAGATAGAGCCGCAGACTACTCCCTGGTTCTTTTTACTTATGGAGATCAACTGGGAAACATGACAATCGAATCCTTCACCCGTCAATGCCCAAAGCTCACCAAACTAATCCAAGAATGCAACGGTCGGTATCATGTCTTCAACAATAAAGACCGGAGCTGCTGCCAGGTACCGCAGCTTTTTGAGAAAATAGAACAAATGGTTACACGCAATGGAGGAAGCTACTACACAAACGATATGTTTCAGGAGGCAGAGAGAGCCGTTCAAGAGACAATGGAGAAGATACTGAAAGACAGTGCTGAAAGAAAACGCAAGGATGAAGAAGCACTAAAGGTCAAACTGAAAGGACCGGAGCTACAGAAGAAGCTAAAAGAGTTAGAAGATGAATATAAAATGCAGGCAAGAGAAAAGGCAGAGAAGAAGAACAAATATATCTTCCCTGGTTTAGTTATGGCCTCTGCTGAAGTGGGTGTGGTGGTTGGTGCAGGTGCCTGTAGTGTCTGTGGTCCACTGGGTATAGGCGTGGGAGCGGTGGTGGGGGGTCTAGTCGGAGCTACTGTTGGACTGTTGGGGCCAGCAGCAGTAGTGGCTGTCAAAAACCATTGTGTCACACAGTAAAAGATCACGTCATGTACTCAGTCATATTTGTCATCGCAATTACCTATGGAACCCCTATGTAACTATGTGCAAGAGCTCGGGAGCTTTGGGTATTTCCCCAGGAGAATGTTGAATGACTGGTTTGTTAAACTTGTATGATAAACACACACTATGTAAGCTGTTTGGTTTATTATGTCTTTATATGCCACAAAATATGGAAATCATTGTACTGAATTCAGAAAATGTTTTTTTCTACCATTGTAACTATAGAATTTATTCATCCTTTCTCTCTTTATATTGGCATTAGAAATGTAAAGGTATCTTCCTGTCAGTAGCACTTCTGGATTCACCAACTCTACTTTAACATTGTTAAATATATTGAAACATTTTATATATAAATATTTTATTAGAAACTGTTTTCTGATAATTTGCTAAAACATGCTGCAGTTTTGTTTTGTTTTTCTTTGAAGAACCATTACATTAACCAAATGTTTGAGGAGGCAGATAAGGCAATCCAAGAACAGGACCAACAACTTTTCTTGTGACAGGACCTTTGGCAGCATCTTTCACATTACACACATGTGCACTGTACTGTAAGTGTATAACAGCAGTGGTTTTACATGGACCCTTCTCATGAAGTGCACAGCCTGTACTATTTTAGGAGCTGTTCTCATGCAGTACTAATTGCGCCGAAGGCCAGAGAACAATGGAGGTTTACCATCTACAGACTGTGTTGTGACACTGCAGACACATACTGTACACGCTATGTGTGTGTGTGGACATAAGGCTCTCTCGCTCAAAGTGGAAACATGGTTTACACAACAACAACAACAACATCAGTGATTGACACATTTTTATTGCACTTCAAAAATAAATAAAAATACAAGACCACTGATTCATGTCTGCAATCTTTCAGTAATAAACGGAGCAGCAATGTGGAACACACTGTGCTGGTGTAGAAATATTTTTCTAGATAGAACCGATGATGTAGCATTAACAATATTATTTTAAAACAGTTCATGGGAACCTGCCTCCCTCAAAAGATTGTGTTTCATTTGAAAAGATCATGTCATTTTCTAAAATCTTTCTTGGGTCCATTTTTTTTCCCCATTAAGCACATTGTTACAAAGAATCATGGCAAATCAACTCCCTGATTCAATCCCAACTACTTGATTAAAACTGGAAAATGATTAGGCAACATCTGCATGAGACTATCCTAGACAGTTGTTTCTGTGTGATGGTGAAGTATCACACTGACAGAACAAACAGTGGGCAGGGCTAAAAGATCAAACTAAAACATGTTGGCTTGAAATCAGGTGCAGGAGTCTTCAATGTTCAGAGAAAAAGATAAACAAGATAAAACCCCAGAAGAAGGTAAATACGGCCACCCTCTACTACAAACTGAATTGTACCTTTTTTGTATCCACAGAATTTAAAATAGAATTGTATATTTTTTTCTTTTTTTTCTGAAAAATGAAAAACAATGGTTCAGTTCAGTAATGTTTTCTCTGTTACCCTATACCTTAAGGGCAATGCTTTTATAGTGACCCACAATCTTACATTCTCCATACACTATAGTGCAATGCACCATCTGCTCAGTGTAGGTTGCTCTGCCATGCGAGAGAACGTTTGGCCAAGCTGTTCGCATGGGCACAATGTATGCCAATGATAGTAGAAAATATTATGGACACTAAAGGCCCTGTACCCATTTGTTTCCATGTATCTGACCAAAATAAATCTTCACAAAGTACAGATATATTGTATAACTAGTTTCAGATGTCAAAATAACTTTGCTGTGTGCTGCTTGCATCTAATTAAAGTGCTATGACAAGAATCAAGAAGATTTTTGCAAAAACATTCATACTTATTTTCCCAGTTTGGTCATTTTTTAGGTTTAAAAATTGACTTCCTGATTGGAAATTGTGACACGCTAAGGAATTGTAGAACTGTTACGAAGCAAAACTCCTATAATGTATACAGAAATTATTATCTGACAACAAAACATCATATTTTTTCTGTGTTTCTTATGTGTAAAATGTATCACACTTTAAGATAAAATTCTTCATAGTGTGATGAACTCACTTCCTGTAATTTGTAACACTACTTCTTGATTGGTGTAAAACTATAATTTATATTTACAATAATTATAATCCCACCAAATTAAGCATTAAACCTTTCTATCTTCATGGAGACCAAACCAGACCAAGTCAGAATGCTTGTTTTTCTAGGTATTTTTGAGTTATAAAACCACATGTACTTAAATAAATGTAAAGTAGAGCTGTTTAATGTCTGTAAGATTCCAGGTAGTGCAATGACATATGCAAATGTAAAGTAGAGCTGTTTAATGTCTGTAAGATTCCAGGTAGTGCAATGACATATGCATAGAAACAAGCAGGTGACAGACCCCCAGTAGAAAAGTAACATAGTGCAAGACTTTAAATACACTGTATACTACTATTCTAAATGAAAATAATGCTCCCAAACGGCAAATAAACAGTACAGTTGGTCAGATTCTGGGACTTTTCTGAGCCTCTGAGCACACAGATGGTACGTCAAGCAACATTGTTGGAGGACCCTTCACGCAATATGTCCACCAGCATGAATAATTCTGCCTTTTACATTTAAACATACACATCTATACGAGACGAGGAGAGAAAGTGGGGGCGTTGACTCCACGAACCATAAAAAGCATTCATTGTGTGGTTATGGGGCACATCCACCACCGCGGCTGTCCACTGGAGCGTGGAAGAGATGTGTCTCGGGAGTCCTCCTTCAGACCTCTTCGTCTTTGGCATCGATTCAGTCCCAGTCTACACGCACTGCTCCAGGTTTGACACGCTAGGCTGGCCACATATACACCTGCAATGATGGAGTTATCTTTAATGGCGGTGCAGGTAAGAAAGTTTAACATTTATTTAAAGCAGAAACAAATGTGCAGTATATTGTGCAATATGATTTTTTGACAGATTTAAAATATTGTGTTCAAGAATTTCAGGCTATTAGAGGGAATAGAATTGTTTGCAAAGTTGTGATGACTTTCTGATATTGTGTTCTATAAGCATTTCTGTTTGGTCAGTTCAAATGAATGAGGAAATTGCTTTTGTATTAATATAATATCATTGATAATTGGACTCATACTTCATGCTCTTTCCAGCTGTTGGTCCTATGTCTTTCAATGAAGGAATCACGCAAAGAAAATGACAGATTTTGGACCCAATACAAACCATTAAGATACTGCCAAATGTACAAATAATCAATGTAAAAGAAAATATAATTCTTCACTGCATTGCACTGATTTTCTGCTGGGTAACTTGAATGATCTCTCCTTATCTGAAGTTCTAATGCTGCTTGCACCCTTTAATTTCTTAAGTCTAAAAGTAGTGCGTTTCTTGGGTTAGTTTTCCTAGTGCCATCTCTGTAGATTCTCTGGCCCGACCTCATACATCCCAGTTCCATTTGTGTCTGTTTGTTTTCTCTATCCGTCCTGACCTCTGAGACTTGGATTGATGTAGCCCTGAGGCACACTTTCTGCTACAGCCAGTACAGCCTATAGAATCCTACAGCGTTACTTTATGCAGAATGATTATAGCATGAAAAACAAACAAAGTCTAGAGTAAACTTCCAACTTATATAAGAGGAATCATGTACTTAGTGGAGCCTCTGTCACCTGCTTGTCTCCATGAGGTTTTGCCTAAAATGTTTCTCCACCAAGACAAGGTGTGGAGTAATTCTGTCTTCAAACAACTACAGTATATCTGTCATTTTGATCAAAGTATGACATTTTCTAAGCCAAAAACTACCACACAATGTATATACTAATAAAATTCAACAGTGGGACTCATATAATGGTAATTCACAGCATAGGCCTCAACCAAAATGGCTTAAATTAGTGTCTAATAACAAAATGATAGGACCAGCCCCATCATTGAAATTGTATATGATTATTAAGTGCTTTTCCTATGGCACGAGAGAGCCTATGCAAAACAAAATGAGTCACAGTATAGCGTGAAAGTCATGTGTGGTTAATTCAGCTGACTGAACTGGATCAAATTGTAGCATGTTTTCAGATTTCCTGCTCCTGGAACCATGTGGACAAACAGCATGCATCATAAAAAATGTCACAGGCAATTTACATATGAAGCCTTATCGGAAACACAAGTTCAGTCCTGTTCTGTATCACTCGCTCAGCTCATATCAGGCCATATATAGCTTATTGTTTAGGTAACCAAAAAAACGCAAACTACTACCCCAAAACAAGAGTATTTGACCATTTGTGATGCCATATTGTAATCTTTTTGTGCTTTTATAATGTAAAATGTATAATGTATATAAGTGAACACTGTTTGTTTGCCCCCTTGAGGACAGACATTGTAAATTAGCCTTGACTATAAATGTTGCAGTGTGTTACATGTTTAAAGTACGAAAATAACAATAGTGATGTGCTTTACAGTCTTAACGACGCCTCCGAAAGCGCCATTATTCGTTCACTTCATACTCTGTGGTGGTAAAATGTAGCCACTCTTACCCTTGGGTGCACTAACAGAGGTGAGGCTGCCAATCTGCACCATCCCCTCTGACCACCACTCATCATTCACACTCACCACATTTATACTATGTGAGTCTCATCTTATGTATTGCCCAGGAACATTCCTAATACATAAATGCATAAACAAAATGAAATAGGGAATCCTCTAAAACCAAGAAAAAAAAATCACCCCAAGACCCTTATTTTCAACTTTAACCACTGTAATACATCAGTTGTGATAACTTAAAAACTAAAAAGTTTGGTGCACATCTTCCCACTTGGCGTGTCCCCTTCATTCTGTGCGTGTCCCGTTGTGTGAGTGGGTGTGTGACTGTGGGCTTGAACTCTGTCTGACTGAGGCTGTGTGATGGAGAACCTCATCTGATAACCATCTGTTCTGCTGTACTTAATCAGGTGTGTCTGTGCATGCTCCTTAATCACACCACACTTTGTCTCAAGTCGACGCATACGCTTTTCTCCTCAAACCATCCATCCACAAACTTTACTAAAGTTTGGTGCAGAAAATCTAAAACTGACGTAGTTCCTTGTAATTTTCAGTCTCAAAACAGAGTTAACCTTGAAAAATAGATGATTGATTATTGTTTTTGACATATATATGGGCCTATTGATTGACTTTCTAGTCAGATATAATGGCTTGAAACAACAGGATACAGTTAAAGAAATTGCTTTTATAGCTCACAAAGTTACTTGTGTGTAACAGAAATGACAAATAACTAGGGGTGTAACAATAATCAAAATATTGTGACATTGTAGAGTCAAAAGTCTCACAATAATATTGTGGGCCATCGCAACATATTGAATCACAAGTCTCTTTGCTAAAATTAATTGTTGTGGTGCAATAATAAAAACCCAAACAAAACAAACTACATAGACCATGATCCTTTGCTATTTCTGTGCAGACTACATGAAGAAATAACTCTTGTAACTCAATTTTTGTAAAATGACAGTACCAAAGGCTTATCATGGAAAAGGAAAGGAAAAAGTAGCAGGTTCACAATGTTCACAAGCCTCCACAAAATGTTGGATTAAATACCTTGAGATGCATATTGAGAAAATATCGTACCGAGACATTTGGATATCGTTAAATCCCTAATGTTTAGTTGTTACTTGTATTTTGCGCTTCATTTTGAAAGACTTTTCAAGCTGTTCAAAATGTCATTGATATGAAAACACAATAAATGTTCAAAATGACTGGTCAAAGCATTTTATAGTGTCAGTCTAGTTATTATGTATAATATCGTAATATCAGCCTCCCCACCATATGCTTTTCCACGATATCGCAATAATCGCATGGTGAGACTTGGATATCATTACACCCCTACAAATAATGGAAATTTGTTCTCTGCATTTGCCCCGTTCCAGTACTCCTTTATTCTCAATTCACTAAAAATGTGTTTTTGTGCAAACATATTATAATCAATATTAAGAGGAAGATAAATGCTTCAGTGGGTTAGTCACGTTTCAGGTTAGGGGCTCATTAGGATCCCAGTGGAAAAGCTTCAGACATCAAAAAGAAAAAATCCAAGGCAATTTGACTGCATTAAAATATCCTTTCATATATAAAAATATGATTAGCCAAAGGCAATATATACAATATATATATAACATATATATATATACAATATTTTGGTTAACCAAATCCTGTACATGTTGAATTTACAGTAATATTTTGAGAACCAGCTTGAGTATTATATTTAGCAACTTGAATAAAACTTATATGATAGGGGAGTTTAAATATAAACTTGAAGTGTACAGTTTTGCACTCATTACCCAAGCTGTATATAAAACTTATATGCAAGATGTACTATGCATTCAACGTGCAGGGATGAAATAACCTTTTATGTTAAGGCAAGGTTATACTTTGCCAAACTGAAATCCACTGTGACTCATTTTGCACGCATAATGTACAGAAAGTCTCTAATGATTTATTCATGGGAGGATGGCGTGGCAGATTAAAAACACTGACAATCAGAGTTACGTAAATACAGATGTATGTGCAGCCTTAACAGTTCTACAGCTCCTCACATTATGCCGGGTAGAAATCATAATGACTCAGGGGGTTATTTGTGTAATATTTTTATTTGATATAGGATTACATACTCGTGCTACTGAATCTCTTTCACACAACATGGAGATTAAAGGTGGACTAGGTAAATCTGTGGTGGAAGATCAGCCCCAGGCTTGTCTCTATGGGGGTGTTACTGCTTTGCCTGGAATTTTTCACAGTATGGCATTATTAAACCATGCACCATGTAACATATTTCCATTATTAAAGTATGTATTTGTTAATAAAATATAAATTGAAAGAAAGAAAATAAATAAAAAAAATAGAAAAACATGTACAAATAGTAAATAGGGATGCGCCGTTCGAGCCTTTTCTATTCCAATACCGATTCCAAAACTACAGGTTTATCAGCTGATATCTCCTGATGCCTGATATTAACTGACATCAGTGCGGGGACTAATAATAGCATTTTGATTTTTTATAACTAAAATGAAATTAGATAAAACTGATCCAAATATGTCCTGTGGCTGTTATTTAACCCTCAAGTAACAAGACTTATTTGTGATATTTTTTCATGCAGAATATAGAGCAGCTATCTTGGATTTTACTTTTATTTTATTTGTATCCCATTCAGCCTCTTATAAATGACTTATAAATGAATTATTACAAATGGGTGCTTGTGTGAATGTGTAGAAATCTGCCTTTTCTCTTGAAAGACAGTATAGAGGCACAGTGGCCTGTATATGAGGCACTTTTGCACTTTCTTGGAGATGTAATTGTGTTACTGTGAGAGTGCACAGGGAGAGGGAGACCGGATGTTGGATGAGGTCACACGTTGAAGAGTGTGAATGCTGCTCCGCTCCGTCTGTGGGCCTGGAGCTACACTAAAGCTCAACCAGCCGCACAGAGGAGGGAGGGGTGCGCTCCGCTCTTTGGGAAACACCATTTACTCTGTTACTGTGGTGAGCTCAGTGGCTTCTTGTTCCCTCAGGAGAACTGTCTTTGGACATCACATCACCCAATCACTTATTATTATTAAAAATGTTGTTGCCTTGTCTCTTCTGGTTTGTCTCCATTTTAAACTTCAGATATATGGGTCATTCATCCATCCATCCATTTTCTCCCACTTAATCCAGCTGGGTCACACTGCCCATTACTCTGTGCTCCAGATCCAGACCCTATGAACCCCTCTGCAGGTAGTTCATAGGGTGTTGCATGTTTTTGGTTGTTTTTGGTTGATGGGGGAACCCAGAGTACCCGGAGGAAACCCATCCAGACACGGGGAGGAAACATGCAAACTCCACCCAGAAAGGCCCAGGCGACTAGAAAGGCCCAGGCGATAACATTAATATATGGGTCAATGACATATAAATCTATTTCTAACATTTAAATTAAGCATTTTAAGTGTTTTTTACTTTCATGAATTGGCAACAACCTTAAAAAGTTAATTCATAAAGTTCTGAATAATAGAACAGAATAGAAAAGCCATTTAAAAGTCAGTTGTTAAGAGTATAGGGTCGCACCACATGACATTTTAACACTTTAGGTACAAAAAACATGCAGATTAACAAATGATTTCTGACAAAATTATTTGGTTCCATTGTTAGAGGTGCTACAGATATGTGGGGAATTATTATGAAATTTGAACTTTTTTAACTGAAGAAACTGCAATTTGCAATCTGCAATCTTTTATCTAAAACCAGAATGAAACTTTTGAATGGAGTAAGAATTGGATTACATTTTGTCACTTCATTACAAACATTATTTTTTCATGTGCTGGTATGCTTCATAGTTGTAAATACTGTATGAGAATGTGAATCATTAACATAGTCTGTCCAGTCATCAAAATGTCCTCCTTCTGTTCTATACAACGAACTTAAAGGTCAAATTAATCTTCTTGGGACCTAATCTCTCTAATTCTTTTTGAATTTCCAGTTGTGCAAACACCTCCTGACAAATGATTTCAAAATAGTAGCACATCTGGACCTTACCTGTAGATTTTATATACATATCAACCTGCAAATCGGAAGTGTTCGTGGAGGTACTTCCTGCTCAACTCAATTTTTCAGATGACTTTACATTGGAAAATTGTCACCCCTCTCTGTCATTTTGGTCTTGAAATGTTTGTATGAACCCGCTCTACATGATTCTGTCATTTTTTTTTTGCACTTTCTATTCCTATTATGGACCAGCCTTGAAATGACACTCTGATCTGGACCCTTTAAGATAAACCTAACTTCTCTCACAGCTCCTACATCTTAAAAGTTCTAAAGCTCCTACATCCTTAAACAGCATGAAATCCAACATGAGATCCGAATGCGAACCCGACCCTGCTCTTGGCTAGTTTATGTTTTCCAGAGTGCAATGAACTGAAATACTCCCATTGCCCGTAAGCGGACTTGACGTGGAAAGCTGCGCTAATGCTCGTGAGACAAATAGCTTGCGAAATGGACGCTTGATAAATTGGAGCCGTTCTTGACTAATCATGGGGCAGTTATTTTCTTTGCCCAAGATCCACGTTCTCTGTTCCAAGTTGTCCTTATCTGATGCACCCCCAAGCACCAGCGTGTCACTTTGATTATACTGTAGTACGTGCGCTTGGGTGTAATTGATAAAACTCTGCATATGTTAGTGAGGTTTAGCGTCACCACCAGAAGCATTTGGAGTTATGTAAGTTCATACGCTTGAACACATGTGACCATAAAAGTACATACACTACACGTACCTGTGCATATGGCCTGGCCCACTTTCTTAAGATCTCTGGGGAGAAGTGTTCACAGATGGGCCATTGGTTTAGTAATTGTTATTTTTTTAAATCTCTTAGTTAAAAGGTGCACTGTGTAACTTTTGTATTGGAGTGTGCCATCTGCTTGTTGCTTTGGTGATGTTTCTTTGCCTGAAATCTTTCACAGTATTGATGTTGAGCTTATCTCATATTTACCCAATAGGCTCTGTGCACTATAGACTCTATTCATGCTTGGAAAAATATAGATGACGACTTCTTCTGGTGTAGTTACCGAAGGATAAAACCACGGATTCAGCAGCAACGGTCTTCACAACCTGCCAAAACCTGCTTTTCGAAGGGGACGTCATTTTAATCGCACGTCACAGTTTCTCTTCATTAAGTTAGACAAATTATTATACACAAATTAATAGGCAATTTATAAAAGGAAAAAAAAAAGAAAGAACAGAATGACATCTAGATGAAGAAAAGCAAGCCATTTTCTCATTTATTTTTTTATTTTTTCCGCCAACAGAGCCAAAAGGAAGTCATCCTCCGCAACGTTTTCCAGTTTTGTGACGTAAGCATGAGTAGAGCCCACGTTATCTGGCTACTTTCGGTCTGCGCTGGCCTTTCTACTGTGTTTCGGACACAAGTTTAATGTCGTACTATGGAACATTCCAACACCTTCATAATAACACCTCCATAAAGAAAAGCAGATGGTCTCAGAAAACTTTGGTAGTGCCTCTTTAACTATGCCACGGTGTTACCTACTACATATTATAATACACCAAATTAGTCATGGAAAGCCCAGACCTCCACCAAGGCATAGATCTGCACTCACAATATTAGAAACAGAGAAAAAGAGGAAGCTGAAAAAGTTAGTAAGCGTTACAACAGCTGAATAGACATGGACCAAATCACGAAGGAGCTCACTATTCTCACTTTATTGCTACAGCTATTTACAACGGTTGTTTTCACATACTTTTCTATTGCTGACTTTACAGAAAATGTTAAAAACCTTGACATTACGAGCAGGACCACAAACTAAGAGCGTGCCTTTTAACATCTTGTATATTTTTTTTGCAAACCATCAGTGCAATGGAAAAAAGTTCAAACGCAAGGTGACTGGGCAGATAAAAGTGGCCCTCTAGATCTTCCAACCTTTTCAATACACATGTAGCTTTCCCATGATTTATAGGAACATTACAGTGGCTTATATTCATTTCCTAGAGACGTCTTTCCTAGCTGTAACCTAAACCCTAATCTATTTCCATGCAGTTTTGGGACACAACATTTCCCGGCGACTGACCCTAACCATAATTACTACTTGCCCAAGCTTAACCCAAACCCTGACCTAAATGAACCCTTATCCCTTGATCTCTCCATGAGGTACGGATGTGTCAAAGCACCTAGTTTCCCCCACGATACACAGATTTTCAGCCCCACGGTGTGACGAATCCCCGCCCACACGACTCCAGTGACAGACGGCAGGAGGTCTAAATCTGCTCCACACTCTCCCTGTGTCTGTTCCACTGCACACGCTCACTCCACACACGGGATGCTCTCACTCGGACACTGATTGCGAGACGGGCCACAGACATCGTTTCTGCACATTCTGCCGGCTGTAGGTACACTTATTTCACTATGAATGCTATTGTTGCGTTTTCTTTTGTTTTTTTCAATATGCAGTTTGTCCTACTGGTAAAATGAAGCAGCTATGATGACAGTTTCTATTAGACTGTTGTAGTTCTACATCGACTTGGAAATGTATGAACTGAATGCAAAATTGAATGCATAAAACATATAGATTTATTTTTATTTTTACTTGTAAATAATTATGCCTCA
>KN503297.1:10174-24318 GCA_000787155.1 Scartelaos histophorus | reverse complement strand
GACACCATAAGCTAAATTAGGATAGAGCTTGCTGAATTTGAGGAATTCATGAAACAAAGTTTCCGACTCGATTCTGTCTTTAGCTTTGTTTCTCGTCACTCGATTCTGTCTTTAGCTTTGGCTTTCTCGTCACCTCCTTCAGTCTCTGATGTTGTGTTTCCGTACAGAGACAGGTAACCAGCTCTAAACAAAATGTTGTAGCAATAATTAAAAAGTCCATCTTCTGTCCAGCCCTTCTGGTTTGCAGCAGAGCCAAGATTGTGCAGCATGAGATTCTGCAAATTACTCATCATAGATTCTGTCATCATCTGCAGTCCGTGACCTTTGAGGTGCCTCTGACTCGCTGTGTCATTGATTAAGCGATCAGTATGAGTAGCCTTATAGCCAAACACTCTGAAAACTAAATGTGTGGCAAATACATTAAAGCTCAGTTTTTCCCTACTTTCTTTGACAAATGCTCCAAATGACAAAGGGTCTTGAAGAAAGGTCACATAGAAGCCACACAGCTGTACTGTAAAAACATCACCATGTTTTGCCCTCATTCTCTGTATAAATTTGGCAGTATCCCTCCGGAACTCACCCAGCCAAGGCATCCAACCTTTATCTAGAGGAGGCTCTCCTGGACGTCTTTGCCGAAAAACTCCCAGAATGTACAGTCCACCAAAAATACAAGCCAGAAAACCAAGAAGCAAAGGCAGCAGCAGACCCATGATTGATCTGTTGTATGGCTCTTGTTAGCTTAGTTACTTAGAGTTACTAGGTCTGAGGATATAACATCCAATAGCTCCTCTCGCTGCTTATTGTCATGTCATCCTGGTTTATATCAGTAATCTCCAAAATTAATAAATGACAAAGTGCAAATGCCAAAAGTGCAATGTACCATTTCTTCTCCAGCAGCTGAGTGACTGACTGGACAAGCTAAAATAGGGATGGCAAAATTAACAGTCAATTTTAAAATTAATGGTGGGCATAGATAATTTTTTTAAATCTAGATTAATCTTATTGCAGTTTGTAAAGTAATCTGGATTAATCTAGATTAACACCATTATGTCACCCACAGTGTTCAGCTCAAATGAGGCTCCCTATGCTAACGGTTACAGGAGCGAATCTGGAGCCAGGCTCTATGTCAGGGGTGATGAGTCCTAAAATGTAATGGATGGAACCAGGAGCAGATGGATGGAGTGTTTTGATAATCCAGTGAAAAAAATAACATGGCATATGTAGAAAACATGTGCTTTAACTTCAAATGAAAACCATTACAAATCAAATCAAATTTCAGTTGGATGTGGAAGAATCTTTGAGTGACTAGAAGACTATATGGATGCATTTGTCTGTTGTTTCTCTCTTAGTTGGAACAAATGAACAAAGGGAGTGTCCCTACCTGTATGGAAGCAAGTGAATTTCAAGATGTTCTGATGTTTGTGACGGAGGCTCTATGGATTTAAAGATGGCAGAAGACACCCACAGCCTTTATTATTTGAGGGGGAATTGTCAAGATAGTCTAGATAATGTGTCTTGCAGAGTGAGGCCCTTTGAGTCAGCCCCTTTGAAGTGTTTTTTTTCTATGGACATGTGACTGTAGTGTGTAAAGAAGTTAAAAGATGCTCAAGATGTAAAAGTGTGGAGGACGAAGATAAGATCACAGACAAGGAGCACTTACGTGTACATTGTTCTGGAAAGCATCATGCTGGATCTAATGAGTTTCCACACAAAAACCTGGAAGTTAAAGTGAACTGTTTTTTTTTTTGTTTGTTTTGTTTTTAAATAAAATTGTACTTCTTGGAGTAGGTTTCAGACATCTTACTTGAATATATTTTACAATGTAAGTAATTTTGCCACACCACCACCCAATTTATGCTGCAATTTGCTTCTCCTCCTGAATTGCTCTGTCATATCATAGCAGTAAAACACCACCATGGCAACAGGCAATAAAACAGAGCATCAGAAGCAAACGGAGACAAATGATACAAACTCAGTTAAGGAAATAGTGAAAACAACCCATAGAATTTGTCCTCTGCAAATAATGACATCCAGTCCACATAACAGCAGGTTTAATCAAGTTGGAAGTGTTCTTTAAAAGTAAAAAGGAGAGCATACCGATGAGGACAAAACTGCAGATTAGGAAGGTATGTTACTTAAAAATTATAGCTAAAAGAAAGAACATTTCCATTGAAACAAGCAGGAGGCGCTCATCCAGATCAGATAAAAGTCAAGGCGTGTGACATGTCACAGTGACTTGGGGAGGCTTGTTTATATCACTGGTGTCTGTAGATTTTGTGTATAGTTTTTATTTGCTGTTTTGACCTGTTACTTGTTGTGGAATTTTTATTGTGTGTGTTTTTAAGCCTCACATCAGCACTGACCCATAACTCCAAAGCACGTGACACTTTTTGGAGTGACAATGCACCTGGAGCAGGGCAGGAGCAAACCGGAGATAAAGGGGAGAATGAAAGACAGACGAGAGAGTGGGCCTGGAGTTGAAGCTACACTGCTTTTTACCATGGCCATGTTTACATGATGTTTTTTAATCCTGAATTAATTATTCTGAATTTAATAGTTTGGAATTAAAATATTCTTTGAGTTTACAGGAATTGACTCGGGAAGGGTTCTTTCTGTGCCAGTTTCCAGTTCCTTGGCTTTAAATGCAAGCCTCAATGCACCAATTTCACAGCAGCAAAGGTGCTCATGCGTCACAGCTGCGGCCTAAACCAACTCAAAGGCACAAACAGCACTCAGGTTTTAACATAGTTCTACATGTGTCCAAACAAAGAAAAGTCATCTTGGACGTCCTGCCCAGACTCCTTAAGAACCTTATCTGCTTCTTTCTTCAAAGTCTTCATTGCAACTCCTCTTCATAAGGTAGAGGAGAAGCCAAAATGATGAAGGCCCAGTGTTTCCCTGAGATGCCCAAAGTAGTGTAACCATGTATCTGTCTATCACTGACTCTGGCAGGTTGTAAGTTTCAATCATCCAGTCACTAATGTTGTTTCTGCTTCTCATTTTTTAATGGACAAAGCATCCCAAAAGTAACGCATCAATCTGAATGCCTCTTTTCTTCTGTTGAAGACAAAATGACTGTCCGCAGCTGTAGACAAGTTCTCTTTAACACCTGCTGTCTTCTATAATTCGTTTATTTTTTATTCAATATTCTATAATCCACAGACCAGACGACTCGAACCATGATAATTGTCAAAGGGCAACCTCACAAGCACATCAGAAGATCATAGGCTAATTGAATTAGGCTAATATTAAATTATTATTTATAAACAGAAAATAAATAATACAAATTGCAATAAAATGGAGAGGGGAAATAGCCCGTGATTACACGTAACAATAAAAAAACTACAAAAAACTATAACTTAAGCTGTTCAAACGTTTCTCGGGTTTAACAGCTTTCGAATTGGATGAAGAGTGGATTGTTTTATTGTTTTCTTATAATATTGTATTTCAGATTGAAATATGGGAAGTATGGTTTACGAGGAGTAAATGACATTACATTACACATTACATTTATGGATATTGCAGCACATGTTTTAAACGTGCGACTCTCCTACTCCGTTACATCATTACAAAGAGTTTTAGTTGGATAGGATAATTAAGTCCCTTCGTTGCCATTGGGGTCTGTTCGAGCTGGAGACAGTTGCCGTGAAATAGCCTACAGATGGTTACATTTCATTTTTCTTTAGTGTGTTTTACTTTTATTTTGTTATTTAGTTTTGTTTTTGTTTTTAATCCATTTGTATTTAAATGTTGGCGAGTTGTACTCATAGGCCGTTGTACTGAACTAGCTCTTGGTCCACCACCATCTTTGACGCTGCGCCGCTTTCACATACATCGGAAAAAACTACAACCCAAAAACCCGCCCCTTCCCCATCCAATACAACAGTTGCAATTAGTTTATTCATCACTTTTAACAAAGCTTTATTACCATTTGTCTTGTGTTTATTTTATGTTCATTATTTTTATCCTATATTTTATTTTATATTTTATATTTTTATTAGTCTGTTGTTTCCATATTTTATTTTTTTCCCGACCCAAACGCACCTCACGTCACAGCAGTGACGCATGTGTCATGTCTCCTTGCGCTCTTGGCACCCTCGTTGTGTAACCCGGCACGCAGAAACACCGGCTGCTTTTGTTGGTTTAAGTACAATTATAAGAGATCATTTGACAGTTCTTGGACTATCTAAGGTAGGACACTTCTTGTTTTTGTTATTTCTTCTGTTACATCGACCAGTAAATGGTTATGGATAATGGATGAACTAAAACGCCCTTGGTACAATGTGTCCCGAACGCTGGAGGACTTTTGTAACAAATTTAACAACTTTGAACAGATCTGAATAAATGTGAACAGGTTTGTAGGGTCGTTCATTGACGGAATAAGGTCTGTTCCTCCGCCCTTGGAGCGTAACCTCTGGGTCAGAAACCCTACGTGAATATGAATGCGCTTATTAGGCAGGTAATAACATTTATGTATAACCTACCTTTTGTTTTCGTTTTCATTTATGTTCAATTCCGTTTTGTTTACCACATATGCGATTTAAATAAAGATTTTAATACGTTTTTTTAGAGAAATATTTAAACTGTGATTCCTGATTCACTTACACAAGTGTTGCGCAAATTTACATTACTTTTATTTGTAGTGTAATAACTGAGATGTTGGGCATAGT
Source organism: Scartelaos histophorus (assembly GCA_000787155.1). NCBI lineage: Eukaryota > Metazoa > Chordata > Actinopteri > Gobiiformes > Gobiidae > Scartelaos > Scartelaos histophorus. The sequence goes on along the minus strand of KN503297.1, from coordinate 19,648 downwards.
TGTACTATGAACAGTTTGTGTGGCTGATTCAAGATTGCAGAGTGGGAGGAAAAAGGACATAAGAAGGGTAGGGAGAGCAGATCGAGACAACAGAGTCAGTGACGGGGCAGTAGAGTCGTATGTATGAGGCGTGGTCCAAACCTAAGTGAACTTATTAACTATATTTATAGTCCATCAATCAAGACTAATAACCTAATTGACTTGATTATGATAAGACAGGTGTAGTTTATAGCTTGTACAAGATTGCATCATCCAAGAATTTATCCAAATTGAACTAACTCGAAAAATACGTAACTCTTACACATAGACCACATCAAAATTAGGACTAATTTGGGACTAAATTCAGGACTAATCAGATTTGCCTAGGACTAAACCAGGACTACAACAGGAACAAACCACATCTGCATCTGGACTAAACTGGGTTCATACCATGATCCAACAAGGACAAATGTGAACACACTCTTAACTTCAGAATCAGGACTAAACCAGAACACGACCAAACCGAGTCTACATTTGAACTAGATTAAGTTAGTTTAAAAGTCAAAGTGCACCAGGCACATAAAAAGACACATAAAAAGACACATAAAAAGACACAGAAACAATAAACTGTCAAAGCAGACATACTGACGCTGTGAAATGAAGAAGCTATAAAGGTTAAGTTGCTAAAATATCAAACCGGGACCAAACCGGTGTTCTACAACAAACAAATCAACATTTTACAACTAATAGTCATGTAATAAAGTGCATTTTTCTTTTCAGTAAACATGTCTGAGTATGAGGAGAATCAGTCAAAATTTATGCGCAAAGCAAAGGAGAATCCATTCGTGCCTGTTGGTAAGTGCACCCTTTTCAGTTTGTCTGGAATATGACATTATAATATTTTAGCATATCATAAACAATTCAGTGTTCTCTTCTTGAAGGAATGGCAGGATTCGTCGGCATCGTTGGGTACCAGCTGATGAAGATGAAAAATCGCGGAAACGTTAAAATGTCAGTCCACCTCATCCACATGCGAGTTGCCGCTCAGGGCTTTGTGGTTGGAGCTATGACACTAGGTACGTTGTTTTGTTGTTATTTTTTACAATTAATTTTCCACAGTATGACATTAAACAACCCTACATTACATGCATTCAAGTACAGGGGGTTTTATAGTGAGAAAAACAGGCATTCTGAGCCGGCTTGCCTCCCTCTCTTCTGTTAAATGTCATTATTTTATCTGTCTGAAATGAGGGTGTAAACACTTTTAAATAAGGTTGCACCCTTGTAGACCCGGGTCTGTAATTCTGAGGCAGGTAGAATCCAAAATTCTGTCAATTCTTTAGTCAGAAGAGCAATTCACAGATGTTGAAACTACTTATGTTGGTAATAAGTTGTCACTTAATTTCAAGGAACCAGATGTAAGATTGTGATTTAAATTTCCATACACTTAAAACTTTGCCCACCTTGTCCCCAAAAATGTTCACATAGATTTTACTGATAACTGATAACTGTAATACTCATTTATTCTCAATTAGAAAAACATTGGACACGATGCCCCATTTAAGTCTATTGTAATGAGGGCTTTTGGTTTTCAAATGGATTCTAAAATCAGAAAGCAGAAAAGCCTCACATTAGCCTCTCATGTGGGTTGCCAGTTTAGATGCTGAAAGGTCCCTTTACTCTGCAGTTTCACTACCTAAACCCCACCTTCTGCAGCCAATCATTATCTAGTGTAAGTGTGGCCTCTGAATGAATTCTGGAGCTGAAGCATGGTCTTTCCATAATGCAGAAGAAAACTTGTATGTGAAGGCCTACTCCAACTGCAGGTTTGGGAACTGGCAACCCAGGCCAAGTTCAGTTGTGATTGTTGTACTTAAAAAAAAAAAAAAACCCAAAAAAAACTGAGCACAGGCTACATATTGTTCCTTTTACTTTATGACAAAGTCATCATTTAAACAACAGTCATGCCATAGAAATCCAGCAGTATTTGGCTTCTTAACAATCTTTTCTTTGTCTCCACAGGTGTGATATATTCAATGTACAATGAGTTTTACCTCGGCAAACAAGACCAGAAGGCGGTGACACACAAGTGATGGATGCCACTCTGTGCAATATTAATTTTATTTATTTTTATCAAATGTGTTCAAGCATTTTTATGCGCTCGAACTGCAATATTGCACAAAGATGCCTCATTTAGTCCAGTCAACTTTGGACCGAACGTGGGTTTGTAGTTTGGTGTGTAGGTTGTAATTTGAACAATCAAATAAGATATTTGACTGTGTCAGTTGTATTTTTTTAATCCTTAAAAGGCTGCCCAAACTGTAGCCTAAATTGTTATTTTTGTAATAATACTCATTGCATAGGATTTTACCAAATAGTTTGCACCTTCGTTGTAAATGGTCACTGTGGTCTGACAGGGTTTATAAACCTTTAAATTGCATCTGTGTACTGTACGTAGTATGAGCTCTGAGCTGTACTTCACATACAAATAATTAATATATATTAATTATAATATTTGTAGCGGAAACTACTATGAAGCTATCAAACTACTGCTAAAAATTTGTCTATCATCATTTATCTAATCTCTTGTGTACAGTTGCACCCTGTATTGCCTCTTTCTGGACAAACATTTCTAGTCTGCTTCATAAGTGGATTTAAGAATCTATTCATCAGAAATTTAGTTTTATTTGAGTCTTATCATGAAGGATGCTCATAGAAAGGTTTTGACATTTTAACCTTGTCACCAGGTACAAAAAGATGATTTATCTTTACATCCCTAAACATTTACACATAGTGTAATGAAAGTGGTCTTTTTATCAAACAAACCGCTTACAAATATCTAAATAACTCTGAAACTCTGCAGTATTTAAAGCCAGCTACAACACCCATTTTGGTTTGTTTAAAATAATGAAATGTTTCAAATGAGTTGTAGTTTTCCTTCAAGAAATAAAACATGTTCTGCCATAAACCGGAGCAGTTTGAACTCACTTGAAAGCACTGTAACATAACTGATAATCCTTGGCTTGAATATACTGTACAATAACAAAATATAATAATATACTCTCAAATGTCACTGTCAGTACACATTAACTAACAAAACATTTGTCCAGTTAACTAAATAATTTTTTTTTTTTTTGTAAATATTTCTATCAATTTTCATGCTTTACGAGTCAGTTTCAATAAAAGTAGAAAGCAAAAAGACATAAAATGCAGTAAGTGGTAGTGAGTTCTAAAATGGACTACATCATCAGCAAGTCTAATGATGGAACCATGTTAGTGAAACAAGGAGTCAAACTGGTCATTTGCACTTTACCCATTTCACTGTATAATAAACAACCTTTGTCCAGTTAACAGAAGTCATCCTTTCATGCTATGGGCTCTACCTGCATGACTGAGGGATTATACTAACATTTTTATTTGTTATTTGTATTTTACATATGCAGTCCTTATATATCATATGAAGAAGGTTCAAACTGAACAAATGTTCATATTAAATCACATTTTTATTACTAGTTTTGTTTCATTTGAACAGATATGAACATAAACCAGACCGTACACACTGACTGTAATATGAACTGATGAACTAATATGAGAATCAAAGGAATGTTTGTAAAGATGTAAACTAGGCTCTTGGCAGGGAGATGTGAGGTGTAACCTGAAGATTACTGTTCTCTCTTCACACATACACCTCTGTTCTTGTGGCTCCTCTTTAATCAGTGGACTAATGTCCTGATTCAGACAGTGGTCTGGAGTCCGTAAAGAGGTCTGTGAGATGATCTGTGGGGAGGTCTGTGAGGTCTAATTACCACCCACACCTGCAGAGCTGTTCGAGGTTATCTCAAAGCAAATGCAAACCATTATGAAATGTAATTCATGGTTTAATGTTGGAGTTCATTTAACAAAACTCCAGGGTTTGACCCTTAGACATTTTTTGTAATATTAACCTCACCATGAGAGCGCCTCAGTGCTTTCCTAGCTTCCTTCTCCTTCATTTCTCTCCTCAGTACTACTTTTTTTTTTTTCAATCAAATGTGTCATATTAAGGGGTGTCCCAAAGAAAACCACGGAAGGAAGGAGTAAACATGAGAGAGGGTTCAGGCGCGCACATCAGATCAAATAATCAAACTTTATGATCGCAGTGAGGCGTTTACATCATCTCCTCGCTGTGTCTCCTCTGTGGGCGGGGCTTCCCCATTTCCTGCCGAATCCAGGAGAAGAATCAAGGAGAAGAAGCGAAGAAAGAGAAACGAGACGCGGCCTAACAAACGTCACTGCTGGTCACAGTAGTGATGTGCGCATTGTACAAAAACGGTCACTTCCTCGATACGTGCCGTAACTGTAGCTAGTTCAAGTTATCAAGATTTATTACTACCACACCTACACTGATCAGGGGCGAAGTTTACTGAATTAAAACCTTAGTCCATTTAAGGTAGGAGCGTAGTTAGCCTGTATTTGTCTAAATTGATTATAGATTGTATCTAAATGCGTATTATTGCTTCGAATAGGCTATTTCATTAACTTTAATTAACTATGGGCTGGTAGCTAAGTACGTTTAGTGACGTGCTGTCAGGGCATCCGAATCATAGACAGTGTGATCCAAATGGTGTGGCTGAATGGAGACAGACTGATTATATATACAGAAATGCTACTCATCAAATAAAATGAAATATTTGCTCAGTTTTACATTACAGCTATAGATTAAAGCCTTAGGGCGCTTTCACACCTACACCATTTGGTCCGCTTGAAACGGACTAGAGTTCGGGACACCTGTGAATTCGGTTCGTTTGAGCTGGTGTGAACATGGACCAGTTGGATTTGGTGCGGACCAACGAACCGCACCGAGACCCACGTTTGGAGGTGGTCTCGGTTCGCTTCCAAACGGACTCTAGCGCGGTTCGCTTGTGGTCTGAATGCAACCCGGCCCCAATTCGGCCCACTTTGTTTTGCGATTGCGCTTTTTGGTCTACAGAAGCTTCCGTCGCACGCTACGTGTAGTAAGTTGCTAACTTTTCACTTTCGTTTCCGTGTCAGGTTTGCAAGATTTGGGCACACTGACGATAATAATATATAGCAGCGTATAGAAAAAGAAAAGCACACTGCATCTTGTCGGAGAGTCAAATGCGTTGTTTTCTTCCTGTAGTTTCCCCCCCAACGCGCTGCACCAATCAGCTTTAACCTACGTCATCCAAAGCCTCTAGTTTTGTGAACAGCGCCGCTCAGCGAGCGGGGGGACTCCACTTCCAGAGCGGCTGGTCCGTTTGGCAAAAACACTGGTGTGAAAGGGATCCGTACTAGTTGAGAATTGATACTATGTTATAAATTTTGTCCCCAATCGAACCACTCTACCGGACCAACAGGTGTGAAAGCACCCTAACAAGCCTCAGCTAGAGCAGTGCATACAGTTAGCATTATAAGGCTAACGGCTCATAGGCTATTATTTAGTAAGACGATTTGATCCAAATAACTGTATATAGATCCTGTATATAGTATGATGTTGTAATAATGATGTAACATAATATAATATAATATAATGACTTACTTGTTGTTGTTTTATCATTATTGTATAACAATTTTAGATGCCTGACTATGAGGAGAATCAGTCTAAGCTTATGCGCAAAGCCAAGGAGAATCCCTTTGTCCCTGTGGGTAAGTGCATCTGTATAAATATTACACTGTGGACATTGTTTACTTGTTAAACACAGCCTGAAATGTACTAGTATGTGTGTTTTCCATTCAATACAGGGACAATTTATACATTTATACATTTTGCAGTTTAAACATTGATTTTACTTGTGAAATCATAACTATTGGATAATTTAGACAAGTTTTGGCCCTTGTTAATGCTCTGGTTGCTAGCTCAAATGCCGTTATGTGATATCTGCATCCCATGCATACCCTGGAATTAAAATTATAAACTTATACATAATTACAAAAGTAGAAAAGACTTATGCTAGTAAAATCTTATGCTACACCGTGGACATTGTTTATATGTTGAACACATCCTGAAATGTACATATGTGTGTTCTTGGATTTCTAAAGGGATTACTGGGTTCATTGGCATTGTGGCATACCAGCTGATGAAGATGAAACATCGCGGTAATGTAAAGATGTCAGTCCACCTCATCCACATGCGAGTGGCCGCCCAGGGCTTTGTGGTCGGAGCCATGACCATGGGTATGTTTGTTTGGTTGGTTCATTTGCCAGTATTAGATACAATTTCATATCAAACAAATAACACCAAAAAAAGAAAACAAAAAGGTTGAGGTGTAAATTAACCAAACTGACACAACAAAAGTTCCACATTTAGACATTTAGGTGCAGACATGCCAGACAGTTTTGTAGTTTTCTTGCTTATCTTCAATCAGTATCTGAATTTCTATACTTTCGACAGTGCTAGTAAAACAGTAAAAATGTGCCAAGAAAGGTGACAGGTTTCCATGTTTTTCTAATTATTACTTGGTTTGGTGTGACAGTACTTGGTGGAAAATATTTATTTTAGTGTTACACCAGTTAAGTGGCAGTTTGTGGAAAAAAGTTGAAGGTACAATAAAAAGGAATCAGCAGTAAATTCTAAAACAAAATATGTCAGTTGCAATTTGCAAAAAATTCAGTAATTAAGTAGAAAAAAACTGCGCAAAATCTTTCCGAAAAGTGTAAGTATAATGAGGTCAATTATGTTTTAGTGATATACAATGCTATGAAAAAGTATTTTCACTCTTCCAGATTTGTTCCTTCTTTGCGTGTGGGTCACACTTAACCGTTTCAGATCATTAAACAAATTTAAATTTTAAACAAAGTTAACCCAAGTAAACATAGATTGCAGTTTTTCTGTGATGATTTTATTTGTTAAGACAAAAATACTATCCAAACCTATATGATCCTGTGTCAAAAACGAATTGCTCCTCCTGTTGAATGATGAGGTAACTGTGATTAATCATCACACACCCAGGCCTGAAGCTGGAAGACTTTTTAAATCAAGAGATCACTTAAATAGAACCTGTCTGACAAGGTGAAGTAGGTCATATTGATCCCAAGACATGGCGCTATCCAATAGGTCACAAAGCAACCCAGAACAACATCTAGACAACTGTAGGCCTCCCTTGCCTCAGAAAAGGTGCTCTTGACTCAACCTATTAGAAAGAGACTAGGCAAAAATGGCATGTATGGTAGGCTAATCCACTTCTGTTTCATCAATCCACGAAAATATTGATTGTATAGATTGTAAGGAGTGCATCCTGTTACATCTGTCATAAAATGAACATCGCATTTGATAAAAAGATCAACATGCCAGCAGTGAAACAAGGTGGTGTGAGGGTCGTGGTTTGGGGCTTTGCTGGATGACTTGCTGCGACAGAAGGAACCATGAAATCTACTCTCTAACAACATATTCTGAAGGAGAATGTCCGGCCATCAGTTTGTGACTTCACGTAACTTTTCTTAGCTAAAAATGTTCTCCTGTAAGAACAAATCCTAACTCTCAACAAGAACAAAATTCTATTGTTTCAGAATATTATGACTGTAGACTGTATATATGTATGGACATAGCTAACCGTGTGCCAAATCTGAAGTTTCCAGGAGGCTTTTCCAGCTCGTTCTGACTCTGGCTCCAGTTGTCTGACATTAGGATCTAACTGCTGCTGAGAGCCTCATCTTTTTGGTCTTAAAATGTTCTGTACATGATCCAGATTTTTTTTTCCTTGCAATTTTAATCTATCAAAAAAATCCTATTCATAAAAGAGTCAACTCCCAAATTGCTCCTGTAATGCTGTGGGTGACATCACACTTGCTTAGTCCAATTAAGCAAAATGTAAAGTAGTGTGGAGCTGGGTGTTGATGAATTCAGCACAACTTTCACTTAAGGGGGACTTGTCAGCATAAGAACGCTTTGTGAATCTGGGGCAGAGTTCTCTCAGCATCTTTTTAAAGTGAAAGCTACAAAAAATCCAAAGCACACACCACAGAATGAATCTGAATGGCTTAAAAATTTTTTTAAAAATAATAAAAAACCTGAGGGTTTTGGAGTGGCCAAGTCAAAGTCCAGACCTGAACCCAACTGAGATGGTCTGCCATTTTAAAAAGGTGCCCCTTTTAAAAAGGTGATTCATGTTCAAAAAACCCCAATGTGGGTGATTTAAAACAATCCTACAAAGAATAGTGAGACAAAATTCATTGCCAAACTTACTGCCAGCTATCACAAATGCTTGACTGCAGTTGTTGCTGGTAAGGGTGGTTCTACAGTTATTAGGTTTAAGGGGAAATTATTATTACTTTTTCTACTACTTTATTACTCTTCTACTTTTTACTTTTTAGGTGCAGGTGCAATAAATAAATCTGCATTTAAAACTGAATTTTGTGTTTACTTGGGTTATCTTTGTTTAATATTTACATTTGTTCAGCGATACAGTTAAGTGTGGGGTGCAAATACTTTTTCACAGCATTGTATAGAGTGTAACCTGTCATATGCACTGTCCCATAACTACATATATACTCAGTTAACACTGACAGCCTCGGGAAATGTTAACAACATAGATGCACTAAACTCCTGATACTGGAGAAAGAAAATATATAAAACACATAATAAAGAAGCTGCTTTGTATGAGAATACTTGGGACAATGATAATATAATATGGTAATATAATATCAAAAAATCTTACAAACACAAAGTAATGTATTTCTGTCTTTTCCCTGCAGGTGTCATATATTCAATGTACCGGGATTACATTGCACATCCTAGTGAGGAAACCAAGGACAAGTGAAGACTTCTTTTGAGCAATAGCATATTGCAAAGATTTTCCCTTAAGCGGTTTATTCAAGTTGATGCTGAATAAGAATGAGAGTAAAGTTCTTTATTTAAGAATATACATATTTTTTTAACTGAGTATTTAACTGTTGCATTAAATTTAGATGAAACTTCAGTGTCAGGGAACAGGAAGTGATCTTCCGTTGTTATACTGTAGATGAGTTATGAGTTAAAGTGGTTAAAAACAGGGGCTATAACATTCCAACCTGTTTATCCTTTCATTTACACTAGAGATCGATATGTATATATATCGACTGGCCAATATATAGAGGCGATATTTACATTTTTTACTGCATCAGCCTTATATCAGATATTTTGCTTTGGCCAACCAAAGCTCTAGTATGAAGATTGTGGATGAGTTTGTAGTAAATTAAAATAACATTGTTTTGCCAAAATTATCATCTGCATTGGCCCTGAAAAAAATAACATATCTGTTGATCTCTAGTTTATACACTACAAAAAAAAAAACACACACACACATAACTTAAACCAGGGATGTTTATTATTATCTCACCTCTTTTAAAATAACCACTTTGCACATAATATATTTTGACAGATTCTTTACAATTTATGTTGTACCACTGCTGTGCTTACTGATGATACTTCATTGCCTTTTTAATAAATTGTTTATCCTTGCTATCTAATGTGTTCTTCAGATTTTATCTTTGTGATCTTGCTGTCAGGTCTCTTTTGTG
>KN503296.1:47377-79769 GCA_000787155.1 Scartelaos histophorus | reverse complement strand
TTTAAGTCATCTCTGAATGCCTCTATAGCCTTTGTAGATTTATCTCTTATATATATAACAGACTCATCTTCGTTGGTTTTAGGCCTATAAAATTTCCTATATCAATGTTAAAATCCCCACACAAAAATACTGGTTTGGAGTTGATTGTGTGAAATACCTCTGTGACCTTGTCAGTAAATGTTTCTATGCAAGATTCAGGTGCTCTATACACACAGCTGACAATGATACATTTACTATTTTCGTTCATAATTTCTACAGTAATCATTTCTAACATGTTGCTGATTTTCAGTGTCCTTTGTTCAATTACTTTACATTTTAAGTTGGCATCTACATATAGGGCTACTCCCCCTCCCTTTTTACTGGTTCTGTTTAGATAGTACACGTTATAACCATTCATCTGAACATCATTTATACGAGTTTCCTTCAACCATGTTTCTGTCACTGCAATCACTTTAAAGCTTCTGTTAAGATGATATAAATACTCCTTGATTTTTGTTAAATTACATTTCAAGCTGCGGCTATTGAAGTGTATGATGGACAAGGCTTTTTCATTTCCCTTACATATATTGCTATTATTTTGTTGCACTGTATAATAGTTACATTAATTTACAATAGGTTTAAGCAAGTTATGGTCTGTGTCCTTTTCTAGGTCATATATCTTGTCTTCAAATGCAATATTGGTGTTTATGTCAGTGTCCATGTTAAGTGTGGCCTTTGTGTTCATTATGGCGTGTGTCCTGATTTCTACCGTGGACACTCTGGGTCAGTTCTTCTTGTTTGCAGTCAATCTTCATTCTTGTAATTGTCCATTCTTAAACTTTTCAAGCTCTCTTAAATCCTTTATTACCTTTCCTATGTTTTCTCAGTAGTCTTGCTTCTCTTGCGATGTCCCTGTTTTTCTTTGTCAGGTGCTCGTTTATGAACACATTTGTCCCTTTCAGTTTTTTTTGCTTGAAACATCACATTGTTCCTCAGCTCCCTACGAATAAATCAGATCATTATTGCAGGTCTTGTCTTTTCTGATTTTCTGGGTAGTGTGTGGCAGATCGATATTCCCTCACTGTGAATGTTTATGTTCTAACTGTTAAGGAAATCCACGACCTGTTGCTCGAGTAAGCGCAGTTCGTCCCTCGGAGCATCCTCTGTTGTGGCCACATTAGCTGCAGCTCTGGCGTACATTTGGTGTCGGGTTTCCAGTCCCATAATCACCAGATTGTCTCTCCTTGTATATTGCTCCAATTCCTCAATTCGCTGCTCCCGCGTGAATATCCGTTTGTCTTTTTCTTTCATCATGATTTCCAGTGTTTTCACCTCCCCGAAAAGTTTGAGTAGGCGTTCCTGCTGCGACGTCAACTTTGCCAGCTCTCCAGACATAAAGTTCAATGAACGCTGTATTTCCTCCATGTCATCTGTAGCCAGCATGTTTTTATTTTTGGGCATTTGTCCAGTGCTGTCACCCACCCCTGGGGCAGCTTGGGCTAACTGGCCGCTGGTGCTGGTTAGCTTGTATGCAGCTGTGCGCACATAAATATCAGTTCGCAGTCTATTCCGAGCTTGTCACGACTCAATTTTTATTTTAAGTTTATGTCCGTTTGGCTTAGTCTGTAAGGTATCGAGATCGCCTAACTTGCCGATCCAACATTTAGGGTGGAGTCTCTACTACCTGCTTGTCTCCATAAAGTTGTTGCTTCACCTAAAATATTCCACAGTAAGGACTTAACGACATCTCCATGGAGACAAACTGATTCACACAGAAAAAAATGAAAGTGTGAATAATGTAAAATAGATGTTAAATATCTGTAGAAGATTTCAAGAAGAGCAAAAACATCAACATGAAGACAAACAGGGGGCGGACCCTCAGTCAGAAAGGTTTTACCCCACACCTTTACTATTGTTTAAGATATAAAGCAGTTTTTTCAGTGCATGGGATCAATATTTTACTATTAAGAATATGACTGCAAATAGTGACATATATTAATTGCAATACCATTTAGGAGTTAAACAGTATCATCTGGTGTGCTGAGGCTGTGTTGTCATTAGTCATAGCGGCGCTGTAAACTTAAGTGGTCTATGACAAAGACTTCAGGATGATACAGGACTGCAGGCCTGACTCATCTCCGCTCAGGCATCTGCTGCTGTCTCCACTAACGCCTCAGATATACTTGGCTCTAATACAAAGTTATAAAGGGTCTTTTACCAGAGAACAAAACAACTCAATCCAGGATAAACATTAGTAGAGACGCAGATGTTTATGTTGGATTCTGTACAGCTACTGATAATTGGAAATATCTCCTGGATTAAGATCTGACGAGACAAGACGATCGAGTTATATTTTAAACCGGTTAGTCAGAATAATACCTCAGAAAGTGAAGATTTTAGTTAGTTTAAGGAACAGTGTGTAACCATCTGGTGAAGGGTCTGTCAACTGCTTTTCTGCATGGAGATTTTATTGCTTAGTATGAAAAGTTTTGCAGTTACAGTCTTAAACCTTTTTATGTCCGTGGCTGTCTCTACAGAGATAAATTGAAAAAAGTGCCAAACTGTGGAACATTTTATCTATGCAATCCAATAACTTCTCCATGGAGACAAGCAGGTGATGTACCCTTTACAAGAAAAAAGTTACACATTGCACCTTTAAACATATCAATATGAAGATTAGTTTTATTTGTCTGAAGAAGTAAATAATAAAGTTGTTTGGGATGTTCTAACATGAAAGCAACAACAAATGAATTGTGTATTTAATTAATCTTGTAAAGCTGCAGGAGCTATGTGCGCCTGGTGCTTTTAAACTAATGGCCGTAGATTCAGCCGTGCACTGCTGAGCCAGAGCAAAGTGATGAAACGTATAACCAAATAAAATGACTAAATTTACCTTTGGGAACATCTCCACCAGACCAGACCTAATAAAACAAATGACTGGCTCAAATAATATGTTATGTAACAAAACCGCAACATGAATAATAGATATGATATGAGAGAATTTATAAAACTAAAGTTAAATTCAGTGTTATAATTTTTTATTTAAAAGTTATAAGCCTTAAAGGGTCCATACTATTTTATTTGTTGTTTCCTCATCAAAAACATACCTGGAGTGTTTTGTTTCATTCACACGTTTTTCCCTCACACATAAAACACATTCTGTTCCAAATTGTGACGTTGTGTCGTAACACAGGATAAACTCCATACACCTTCACTAGAAGTAGTTGGGGTATTTCAGACCTGGAAAAAACAATTAACTTGAAAATGACTTTATATTTTGAGGCTTACAGATGTAAACAGACTAATAATGAATGATTACTCAAACGTGTGAATGAAACAAAACACAACTCCAGGCATGTTTTTGAGGAGAAAGAGATAATAAGATGAAAAACTTCAGTACACTTTAAATAATTTGGAGTGTAAACATACACCTGTGAAAGTAAAGGTCAAATGCATTATTAAAGGCAGTCGTTACAATGCAACTCTTTCACTGACAGACAGGGGGAGACATAGCTATTTTGATTATAAAAAGCCAGAGGGGCGCTCAGGTGGAGGTCGCAGACAATAGAGAACGTCATGAAGTGAACAGCAAATATCTCAGGTTTAATGAGTTATGATCTTTCCTGTGAGCCTTCAGTTACAAGAAGCTGGAATGTAGGACAATAATCATTTTGATCAGCAATATTTTTTTCTATTGGTTTGTTAATTAAACAACTATTTCCATTGACACTTCACAGCTAATGTTATCCACATTCCCTAGGGTTGTGAAGCTAACTGAACACACTACTCCACTACCACTACTACATCTGTTACTCCAGTTAAGACTTTAGAGACTTATCTGAGTTTTATTTACCACAATTTGACAATGAAGGACTGACTTAGCTGCGATTACAACACACGTTAATTTGTGCAATTAAACAAGTCCTTCACAAATAAGATTAGATTAGTGCTTTAAATTGATTATCAAAATACAACCATGATTACTTTTTTGTAGTCAACTAGTCACAAATAGTTGATTCATCACTGCAGCCCTAGCAACAGGCATATCACATAAAAAATAATAGAGATTCTACTAAAGGCACAAAATGTTTCTAAAGCGATGAACACAACATGGCGGAGAGGGCGAGGGCACAAACTGAAGACTCAAAAAGGCTCCTCAATCAGAGCTGATTCACTGTGAGTTTGCATATTCATGAGAAGAGCTGGGTTATTATGGAGGAGAGGGCACAGCCAGAGCCAAACAGCAGCGGAGGAGGCTATGGAGTCAATGTACGGAAGAACATCTCTGCTTTAAATAGCATGAAATACATATCTTCTTTAACCGAAATATTGACTTAATGATGGGATTGTATTAAATGAATTATAATTATGTGAGGGCTACTTCAGTGAAAACGTGGGAGAGGATCTGCTAAACCTGGGCCTTCATATTTCCTAATTCGCTCTCCTCTAATGTATTATAATGAGCCAGTCTATGCCACCTGGTCTCGTGGCACTAACCACAGTACGTCTTTGTTATCTTACAATCTGGAATTCAGACATTTCTTTCTTTTTTTTGTGTGATTATAAAACAACCCCTCTCTCTACCTTTTTTGACATACTCCTTTGTTATCAAGATCTTATTCTGTAAAGCACTTCGAATTACTTTGTGTATGAATTGTGCTAAACAAATAAACCTGCCATGTCCTTGCCTTACCATTCGCATAAAGAGAATAGTGGTTAGTCACAAATTTCAGTTTGTTTTTTGCCTGACAGCAGACCATATACAGTGTATCCCACAACTGTCCAATTTTGGGACAATCCAATTAGTGATGTAACAATATGCAAATCTGACAATATGATATTTTCACAATATGCAACAATATTTTGTGTGAATATGCTACTTTTGTGTTATAATGTAAATAATTAAGATGTAAAACTGTTTAATAATGGTTATTTCATCATGCAGATTGGACTGAAACAGAGCAAGGATCATGGTATATGTTAGTTAGTTTTGCTGCACCATAAATTCATTTAAGCAGAGCACTTGTAATTAGATATAATGTGATTGCCCACGGTATTATTGAGACTTTTGACAATACAATATCATGATATTTTAGTTACTGTTACATCCCTAGATCTAGTTACAGTCACTAATTTGCAGCCCGTGTTTCAAATGCAAACCACGTCTGCTCCTGAAAATCCTCAAAGTGTTCACAATGAAATACCTTCTCTGACCTCAGACTTACAGAGCTGTTGAAATCTGTTTTTCAAGCCTTTTTACTTTACACAAACCATACCAAACTATATGCTTCTCTGATTGATAATACCTGTCAATCACTTCTATCTAAATTCATGATGGAAAAAAAAAAGGTTTGTAAAGTCTAGTAAAAGTTTGCAGTCTTGGCTGGTCAGGCAAGTTTAATTTCATGACTCATAACTTTCATAGCTTTATTCTTTTCTTGACTTTTCCCATCAAATACCTTTATCTATGGAGATGTTATTGCTTTGTCTGGAATGCTTCTATCATCACGGAGACCAGACCAAACCAAGTTACAGAGGAGATCTGTGGAGAGGTAGCCCAATCACAAACAGTATACCTGTTTTTCTGGGTGTTTTCGAGCTATAAAGCCACCTGTAATTTAATAAATGTAAGGTACAGGTGTTTAATGGTATACTGTTGAACATTTCAGCAGTGACAGATCCATAGAAACTAGCAGATGACGGACCCCCAACTAAAAAGTCACGTAGTGCACCTTTGGGGAGAGAAGTTGCACAACAATCAAAAGTACTGTATTGTTGTGTTGGCATTTGGTTTATTAAGTTTTGCTCAGGGGTCAAAACCTTTCTCTTTCCCCACTCAAATAGACTGACAGCACAGGGCCCGTTGTTGCCCTTTAGACACACTGCTGGTAAAAACACTGTCAAAACCAGATGAAGTACTTACTTTAGTTACAAGACATGAGCATTAGTGTTAGTGGTGTCAGTACTAAAACCGCAAACTCGAATTTGGAAAACATTTACATTTAAAAGGTGCACTACATAACTTTTCTGGTAATCTGCATTTAAAAACAGATTTGTTATACACTGCATAGCTGCAGTTATATATATAGCAGTGTTGCTTGGTTATTTGGTGCAACAATTAAGCACCAACTAATGCTCTTGTATAGATTTCATTGCAGCTATATCATTACACAGCGTAAAAAGCTTACACCTAATTTACAGCTAAGTGTTAAGGATCTAATGACCGTATCAGTGGATGTAATTTGCAGTAAATCTTGCCACTGTTCCAGGTTAAATAAAGAAGGGCAGAGTAACAGCCGAGGTACTTCTTTAAAATGCTGTTCCCTGCGGACTTTGCACAGCATTATTTAGCATTAGCATTAGCATGTTAGCACAAAGTCATTGTCATTCTCTAGACAGGCTGGTCTAACGAGCGTTCTCCCCAAGGATCACACATCTGTTGTCACATCAACAAAGCTTCGGCTCTGCTTATCAATCAAAGTGGTGAATGGCAACACGCACTCTAAGGCATCCATCACATCTGCCTGATAAATGATATATTCAAACTGTTGAAGGGAGCTCTGAGGATTTGCCATAAAAATGTGAATTCAAAACAAATTTGTCTTTAAAGAAAATGAAAAAAATGTACAATGTACATAAGATAGATACTGAGCCAAAAATGAATATTATTCACTCAAACTTTTCACAACAAGTACCACCGAAGTACATATTTGACCTTCTGAGTAGGATCTGGATCCAAAGCAAGACTATTCCAGGTCTAAATCATAGACCATGTAATGGATATAGCTAACCCACGAGCCACCATGTTCCTAATAGGTTGTGAGCAAGGGTACAATTCTGACTCCATCGACTTCAATTTAATTCTCTGTAACTGATAGTGTCAGGCTCCTCATTTTGGTCTTAAATATTTATATTAACCCACTCTACATGATCCTTATTCCACTATTTTTCCCATAAATCAATTCCTAATATAGACCTGGCTATAAAGCTTCATTTGACAGGAGCCGTACACTGTGTGACGTCACACAGGTACAGTGTACATTACTGATGGAATATCTGTAACCTGCTTCTATCCATATTTATCAAGCATGTATTAACCTATTCTGTTTTTTATCCCCTGATCATGTAGCCTCACTTGCTAGTCTTCAAGGAGATAGACAGAGCAATTCTATCTACATGAAGATCAAAGGACAGCAGGCCATCCACTGAAAAAGTTAAACAGCTTAACTTTAAAGGTCCTATATTACACAAAATTGATTACTGTGAGCTTTAAGTCATGTTAAAATGCTGTTACTGTCTCAAAAACACATAGTTGTGTTTGGTTTCATTCACATGTTTAAGTAATGATGCTTTATTAGTCTACCTCCAAAGCTCAAAATAATCTGTTCCACCTTGTGATGTCACGAAGCTGTAATTCTCATGTTAACAGCTACTGTTTAATGTTTGTTCTGCAAAGTTTGGCAATGCCAGGGCTGAAATCAACCAAATGATTCTAGTGAAGGTGTATGTAGTTTAAATAACAGTGGAGCACTTCCTGTATTACCACATGAGACACAAGAGTGTTTTCTGTTTGAGAGAAGAACTTTTGTGTGTTAAATGTCCATCCATCCATCCATCCATCCATTTTCTCCCGCTTAATCCAGCTGGGTCGCGGGGGCAGCTCTGCCCATTACTCTGTGCACCAGACCCATGAACCCCTCTGCAGGTGGTGAGCCCACAGGAGGGAGGAATTCCTTGACAGTCCCTGATTGTAAACTGTTCATAAGTGTGCTAAAGGTGTATGAATTAGGGCTGCACGATATATCGAAAAAATATCGTCATCGCGATAATGGCACGTGCGATATCCACATCGCAAAGATGCGCGATATTTTTTAATTGTTTTATGTGTAAATCGTGAGTTTATTGCGTTCTGGAGTTCACAATTCCGACGCGCCCTTAAACGTAATGTTTTGCTAGCTAGAGCGAGAGCGTGGACTCGCAGTGCATGACGGGAAAACACTACAGTCACCATGGCGGGTAATGAAGAAGTCAGTGAAGACGACAACAGCCAACAACTTGTGCCTAAAAAGCACAGCAGCTCCGGAATTTGGGACTTTGGCTTCAGACGGGACGACGTGTCACAGACGCAAGTGCTGTGCAAGTCGTGCCGGAAAGTTATCGCAACGTCGAGAGGAAACACGACGAACTTACACAGCCACCTCGAACGCAACCACAGGGAGCTATACAGTGATTTTATTCAGTCAAAAACTTCAGCAACCAATGTTACGCAGGTACAGTCGCAAAAGTTCTCCTAACAAGTTTAATACTTTGCAGGAGCTTATTCTTAGTTTTCTAACCATGTGGAACACAGGTAAACGTCATAGAGGCAAACATGTGAATGTACGAAGCATTTTTTTTTAGGTTAAAAGAAAATATCGCAATAATATCGTTATCGCAATGCTTGACACCCGTATCGCATATCGCATTCATTTTCAATATCGTGCAGCCCTAGTATGAATGAAACAAAAGACAACTCCATATATGTTTTTGATTAGGAAACAACTTTATATACATATTTAAAACATGTATATAGACCCTTTAATCCACAATTAAACAAAACACTGTAACAGTGGGAGAGGAAAGACCACTTTAAAATTCATTACATAGTAGCAAAAGGTCACTGAGGTTTGACTGATGAGCACAAATGGGGCTGAGGCTTAGGTCTAAAACTGGCAGAAGCAAGAATTTTCTCATTTAAACCTAAAGCCAAGTCCTTCTCCACATTCACTTCACACACACACAGAAGAAGCTGTGCTCAAAAGATAACAGCTATTCTAGAGAGCAGACCCGTAAGTGCTGATTTTCTTCGAATGATTAGAATAACGGGAGACATGTTGCTTTTCTACTGAAATTTCCTTGACAGTTTAATTGGAATGCAACTGCAAGACATTTTCTTTAATTATAGGTGCACAAGGAAAAGAAATACCACTCTGGAGATGAATGTGAAATAAAAGGAATCAATCAAAACAAGCCTGTCGCTAGCTGTCAGTGCATGCCCGTCGCCTGGCAACAGGTCAGCTGATTGAGAAAGTCGGTGTCATGTGGAGCTCATCTGGTCCTTAATAATAATGCCTTGGATTGGTATAGATATTCAAAGTACTTGACATGGAATTATTGATTTAGTGACACACAAGGTTGTCAATCTACACAAACATCCACTGCAAACGCCACCAATCACTCACTCACGCAACATTCACACAAAAGAAAGGTGGGCCCAGTGTCTTGCCCATGTACACAAAGACAGAATGACTGGTTGGAGCTGGAATCAACCTTAAAGTTAATTTAGCCAGCAAATGCATGGTACTGCAACTTATACTGTCACCCCATACAGTATTTCTAAAAAAAAATAAATTCAAACTTGATTTTCATATTATACGAAAATATTGCAATACTTCAATAATAAACAAAAAAAAAGATTAAAAACAAGAAAATGCAGATGTTTCAAATTCATGATAGGGCCATTTATGCAAGTTTTTCAGCATCAACATCTGCTCACCTACAATACATTTAAAGTTTTAGTACCAATTACTAAACCAGGTATAGATTTTTTGAACAACCCCTCCAGCACAGTGAGCACATCTATGAAACATGTGTATTACAACAGTAGTTACTGCAGTGACAGATGTGGTGCAGGGGCCAGTGCAGATTACAGGCTGTTGAGTGAAACACTGCTCTGTTGTTATGAGGCAGATCGGCATGTGTCATAGTCACACTGCAAACCCTCCCTGTCAGCTGGCATCAGAGTATCACTGTGACAAGCAGCCCAACAGAGGCAGGTGGTCCTCACGGCTGCCACCACCACCAAGACACCACAGTTTGAAGTTCCCCTTTGTGTTCTGAGAAGTTTGGATTTATCTATATAAAAGTTTGTGTAACTGAGAAAACTTGATATGCATTGTAGCGGATAAACTTGGTGCAAATTTGAAAAATAAAAAGAGATACTAGTTTTTAGCCCAAATCTGCAGCCAGACAAAGACATGATGAGCAAGTGGCTGAAAGGACATAAGGTGTAAAGCCCATTGAAGTCCATTTGATTTGTTATGAAGTTCCCTGATCTGTAAATGGAGAAGCTTAAAATAATCTCAAAATGGAAACAATTTCTTGTCTAAAATAAAATATGGGACAATGTTGTAACTAGTTAATCATGACAGTAAATAAATAAGTAAATAGGTAAATAGATAAATAAATAAATGAATTACACAAATGTTCTTCCTGTAAAATAGACTGAAATTCCCACCAACATAGTATTTTAACTAACTATATATTACTATGTATAAAATCATAACTAGAAGACCAGAGGTGCAAAAAGTACTGAAAAATTTTAATTAAGTAAAAGTATCTTTACTTTGCTTAATTCTTACTCAAATAAAATTGGCCATCTAAAAATCTAGTAAAATGTAAAATGTAATTTGAATGCAAGTTACATAGTTACTTTCAATTATTTGATGTAAAAATGGATGAGTCATAAATCTAATCCAGCACAAGTTGTTTTAATCAACATTTAGGTGGTACAGTGCAAACTTTGTACATTTTAAAGACACTGAGCTTACAAACTAAGCTCTTCCTTCTTTTATAGAACTTTATAGGTCAAAATGTACTTGAGTAAAAGTAAAATTACAAATTACTCATAAAAACTACTAGTAAATGTAATTTGCTACTTTCCACCCTTGTAGAATGCACAATAGGAAGTCATAAGTCATAATGCATATTTTTTATTCATATTTTTTTATGTTTATGTTGAAAGTCAAAAAGCATCTGCTTTATGAGACCCAGATCAAAGGTGAATGACAAAGTGCGTTGTCTTGTAGAAGAAAGCTTGTCATGACTCCTCTGATCTCAGTGAGTGAGGTGGGAGCTGAGCAGCACACAGCAGTCCCTAGTGGGGTGTTAGAGTAATTGCTTGTTTCACCGTCCCCCCGGAGACTCCCACAAAGAGGGCTACACGCAGAGGAGCAGGGTCGGGGAGCGCAGACGGGAGAGCAGTGCCAGGCTCACATCTTCAATCATATTCTATTTGAGGTTTGAAATGGAATGAACAGCGCGGTACAGCCTGTAACATAATTATGCTTCTACTTCAGACTCACGTGTCAACAACAATAAAGTCACGGCAATCGTTTATGGAGCTAAATGTGTGGAATGTATTCGCAATCAATAGTAATGCCCCACACATGTCAAAAACCACATGAAAAACAGCAGAAACGGATACAGAAATCGAATGTATTCGGAAACGGAGGACTTAAATTCCAGAAAATGTCATAATTAATCTGAAAATAAATACTTGGCCTACTAGAACTATTACTGCCACTGCTAATGTTATCAAGACAAGTGTTAACAAGTGGGTTTCAGATTACATCACGACGTGCTATTGGCAAATAACTAATACAGATGGGGCACTTAAAATGAATATTATTCAAATACAGATTTGTGCTGTGATACCGTCAATTCTTGGGTCTAGTTAATAAATGAAATGATCAGGTTGAACATTTGTGAATTTACTTTTTAGATATATCTGTTGGGTTTTTTTTAAGTGAAATGTAATCTATGGGGGCATCTGGCTCCTGCACCCCAATTTGAATCATACAGATTTAATTGTAATGTAATAAATAATCCAAATAAAAAATCTGTGCTTTTTTGTACATTTTTACATACTACATTACACACTTAACTCAACTACTTAAATATTTTGTGGGGGACATAACATATGCATGCTCTGACCATAGCGGGACTCAAACCCCAAACTTTAACATCTTAAAATTTGCAAAAAGTTCTCAAGATATGTCCTTTAACAGGAAGCTGAAACTCAAGAAGCTATTTCTCCCCTAACCTTGACTTAAAGTAAATCAGGCAAAGTTTTATTCTCAGTGCATCCACTTCATCCATCATTCCTTACACTTTATTAGCTCTGTGTTCTCCTATACACCACATTACCATCGTCACTAATGGCCTTGCACTAATGTACGCTATAGTTTTTACTGACACACCTCCATCGATTTGTTTCCAGCTAATCTGTCCATGTGTCAGGGTTCCTAGCTT
This sequence comes from Scartelaos histophorus, assembly GCA_000787155.1. NCBI lineage: Eukaryota > Metazoa > Chordata > Actinopteri > Gobiiformes > Gobiidae > Scartelaos > Scartelaos histophorus. The sequence continues at coordinate 67,718 of KN503296.1, read as the reverse complement.
GTGTCCTGATATTGCACTGGTGTTGCGTAGCGTCTGGTTGCTGTGTTGTGGGTGGGGTGCTCTGTGCAGATGGGCGCGTGGGATTATGTGGTTATGTACCATAGGTGAGCAAAAGGCCCGAGCAGCCAGTTGGCACTAAAAAGAGGAGGAGGAGATGACGAGTTCGATGTTAACAAGCTGTCAGCGCCAACACGAGGCACGGCGCACGGCAACAGCCACACAACCAGCCCCCCACATGCACACTGTGATAAACAACGCATAACAAGCGTGTGCTGATTTAACAGACAAAATTAAAAGTTATTTACATCTGCTGAAGTTTACTGGTAAATATGAGACATCCATATCCAATAAAAACTATAACTGCATGTTGCTCACACAGGAAACTTGGACTCAACACAAAGAACACAGTCAAGTGCAAATGTACAGTATAGTACAGTTAAACAGTGTTCTTCTGAATTATAGGTAATGCTTAAAATGATAAAACAGGCTGATAAACAACAAAAGAATATATGATTTTATTATGTGAACTAAAATATTCTCCAAAACTGGGAAATGCTCTAATTAGAAAACAGTTGGAAAGAAACCCAGAAACAGGTACTTCAAACAGGGAATAATGCAGAATTGCACAAATTGCAAACAACAGATTTCAGCTTCAGAGATTCAGATACAGAGCTTGAGTGTCTCTCTTGAGTGATCAGCAATCTAGCAAATACTGAATAAGCAGGAGTATGGAAGATATACAGACCCTGGGACGATTAGTGAATGAGAGGTGGATGTAGGAATGGTAAAAGAAGAACTGGAACAGACTGGGAAATGGAGCTGGACTGAGGATAAGCATGTGAACAAAAGGCAGAACTGTGACAGCAAAAACTGTGCAAATCACAAATCACCACAATGTGACGTTTCAGACATCTGACTTCTACTTATTGTTTCTATTAATATATCGTCATGAAATTTCAAACTATGCTAATAAAACTTTGTAAGCTTTATTTTGGCTCTGTAATTGATATGGTTATATCTGTGGTGTATTTTTTGTTGCTACTCTGAATAGTATTCAACTAGATGCTGGCAATCTGCCAAAGAAAAAAGAAAGCATGACACAGTTTTCGAAAGGTAAGATTTTATCGCATTATATGCGTTATTAGAAGTAACTAAAGTAATGATATCTACAGCTTCTGAGACTGGTAAAATCTACTTGTGACTTAATTCACGCCTATGTCCGACTAGAGAGCAGCTGCAGTTTGTTTGGATAACACTTAGGCTGAACAAATGCCAATAGTCTGTTTTCAAAGGCATACAGTAAAACTTGTATCAAAACCCAGAATCATTTTGCCTTTATTGCAATCCCAGGTTGGCTTAGCCTTTTGGTACAACTATGCCCACCCAGACTGGAGGGCCTTTGTGTTTAAATATTCCCATTTCTCAAAGCTCAGAACACAGAGTAACATTTACCAAAGCAGAAGTGACATTTCTGCAGAGTCCTCAGGGCAATTTGATTGGAAGCTTGGTGGATTTTAGGTCTTGCTCTGCCAATCACTCCCACAGGAAAGCTGCCTCCAGTGAACACATGCATAGAATGTGCCGTCTTGAACTTTTCCATAAGAACTTGCCTTTGTATTAGAGAGGATGGGGATTTTAAGCAGGACTCATGTCGGTTTTGCTCTTTAGCAAGCAAAAGAACAGATAAACAGAAGCATGAAGAAGAAATGTCTTTATTCTTCCAGAGATGATTCTTTCCTTTTTGTTTCCTGCCACCTGCCGCCAGTGGAACTGAAAATCTGACAATTGTAAGTGTTTGGGCCCAGAGTGTCAGTGTACTTGGCAGGGCACCCCATGGCTAATCCAGTCAGCGTTAGCAATGGCTCTAAACTGGTGAGAGACAGAGAGGGATACAGACAGACACTCACACAGAGGCCTCCACTGTCAGAGCGGCCAGGCACATTAGCCACACAAAGAGATGAGAATCGCCAGGGAATACAAATATGTGGTTTAAGGCTACTGGCTCACATTAAAACTCTGGTATCTCAATCGTAACAGTTGTATTAAGGGAATGTTTCACACCTTTCTATCTTCAGGAGACCAAACCAGCCCAAGTTACAGGTCAAATCTGTGGAGAGACAACTCCGCACACAGTCAGAATGCCTGTTTTTGTGTTTATTTTTGTGCTATAAAATCACCTGTGAGTTTAAGGCAGAGCTGTTTAATGTCATTCTGTGGGACATTCCAGGCAGCACAGTGCCATATCCACTGGCATAGCAAAAAGTTAACGCATCTTAAAAGTTCTATGATAAAAAAACACACACACAAAACTCCAAAGTCTGAATTCTGCTCATTGGACTGTGGAAAAAAAAAAAAAAAACCTTAAGCATATTGCTGACCATTAGAGATGTCTGAATTAATGTGATGTGAGAATTAATATTTGATTAATTAATGAGTTTTACATACTCAAAAACACTACTAATGCAAATTATCAGCACTATTTTATTATGGAATTCAGATTTTGACAACTTTTCTCTATGGTTGTGAAAAATGATGAGGAAATTCAGAGAAGTCGAACATTACACACCCCTGGACAGAGGAACAAAATGTAACTTAGTGCTAAGAAAAGAAAGTGCCGTGGATCCAGGAGGAGGCAGGGGTCCCGGGGTGTCCTCCAAATCCATTTGTCACCCACGCTCTCATTAGGGTTTGCAAGTGGGCGTCAGGTTATAAATAGTCCTGGGCGCGTGCGTTTGACAGGAGGGAGTCTCAGATTTGATGGCGGGACATTAATCTCTCAGAGAAATCCCCCAAGACGGACAGACAGACAAAACAAGACACACATCTGCTCAAAAACAAACACAGTGTTTTGTCTTTCTCTGAGAGTCAGTTGGGTTTAGGAGCATCAGAATTTGGCACAAATACACAACACTAATTTGAAGCATACGTATTATGCATTATTTGTATTCTTACTGGCCTTTAAAAATGCTCTTGAGAAGATTTGTTTTGGCATTGCATGTTTTAGAAATTCAAATAATTATCAGGTATAGAAAAAAAACATTATTTATCCCCATATTTAGGGCTCCATCTACTATCAGCCAACAGAATTACCAAGGGAGAAAACGTATTTTAGCTAATTACAAACATAATGTAATGTAATGTAAGTACATAGTTGTAATGAACCTGATTTGACAGTAGAAGGTCATGAGGAAATGAGTTATGGACTTAAAAACTGTGTAGGCGTTCTACCTGTGATGTAATAATCCTGTGAAAATGGAAATTTCATGAGGCTCAGAGCAAAAGGAAGTTTTTGTACAAAGGATTACTGAAATCCTCATGAACAAAACAAAATGCAACTGATTTGTTTCAACGAGGCAACAATGTCATAACATGTCTAAAGGCGAAGGTAAATTTAAATGTGTCACTTACAATGTGCAGTATAAGTCCTTTTGGTATTCTTGTGACTATAATATTTATAAAAGCTAATACTCCATTTTGTGCTGGTGGCCCTACATCTTTTGGCTTCCTCGACTGTCTCCACTGTAGTGCTCTTCATGCATCACTTCCTATTTGACAAGTTTCCCGTTTAAAAAGTCTGCCAGACACTTAAGGCATCTTCTTCAACTTCATGATCCCTCTTAAGCAATTTCCTTTTCCCCACAGCTCCTTAAATGCATCACTTATTGACATTAATTTGAAAAAAAGAAGTGGCCTTTCCAACTGACATCTGGTGCCTGGTGTTTTCAGCCTGTGGCCGGTTAGAGCAGCTGTTCCCTTATGTTCCAGACCCTCTCAAGCCCTTAAGTGACAATTAGCTATTTCCTATACATCTATAAACTAACAGCTAAAATATTATGTGTAAAAATGCACTTAATAAGCATTGCTAATTTGAATAAAGTTCCCCCTATGACAATATTGAATCACTCAAATACTGTATATGCATTGTACTGTTGTATATTAGAAAAGTATAATAAGAAAACCTATAACAACCTAAAACATTTTCTGAAATGTCCCCACTGTGGGACTAATAAAGGCATATCTTATCTTATATCTTATCTTATTTAACATTCACAACAGTTAAAATCGTCCTGACCAAGCCTAGGTCAAATGCCTACCCAATGCTCCTGTCAGGTTGCTCCAGTTTCATGTTTCATCCCAAAGTAAATTAAAGTTTAGCTGCAGCAGCGTACTGCATTTCTCAGTCACCTTTGTGTCTCAATCAAAAGGTCTCAGTGTATCTTAAGAGAAGCACAGGAGGTCAGGTCCTGTGTCAGGGCAGTTTGAGAAGAAGCACCAAAAAGTCTCCCTCCTCTGTGTCCTGCAGCACGGCATCAAAGCAATGTCCAGGGAGAGCCAGGTGAACTCTGGACCCACAACAGGAAACACTCTTCTAAGTCTTACTTTTACTTTGTTCTGTTGTTATTTCATTGCCTGAGCAGTCAATCGATTCAACATTCTGTTCAAATCCAGAAGGGACTAGAAATGGACCATAGAGTATATAGATCCTCCTTCCATACTCGAGATGGCCCAACCATACCTGCTAAATTATACCACGTGTTCCTCAGATGCGGAAGACATCTCCTTTTGAAAATTCTTCCTATACCCGTGATAAATAACAGTTTGGTGCTTCGATTGTTGATCGATTGATTGTTGAACATTTCTCAGTTATGCAGTTTTTCTCCTTTTTATAGCCAAACAGACCATTCCGCCTGTCAATCACACCATCTGGAATCAACGAGACATGAAACAGCCTCAAATCCACTTGTCTTTGTAAAGTTTTGTCAACGAATGTGGTTCTGGCTGGTCAGGTAAGTTATTTCAGTTGGTGATGAAATGGGCCATTCCTTCCTTTTTAAGTAACCATATTGTGTCAAAATGAAAACTTTTGTAACAGTATTAATGGCACTTCACATTGCAAAACCCTATTCACACTTCTTAAAGTACGTGCCACAAATCTGTAGCTGCACAAATGAACTTTATGCACGACATCACATTCACTAAATCTATGAGCCCCAGACATTACCCCATTGACCTCAGGAACGCCTCTGCATAGTTAATCATGATGATATAAAACTGTCTCAGGACTGAATAGAGACTCAAAGGAGATTCACAACTAAATAAAGCCTTCAGTTTATAGCCAGTCCAGACCTGATTTAAGGCTCTGGTAATGGCAGGTTTAATGACCGTGTAGTTTCCCTCATCCCATGCATGACATGATCCAAATATACATCAGAAATTGGAGTCAAATGGTTGAGCGTGAATGTTGTTGTTTTTCATTTCAAAAGGGCTTTATGTTTGTGATGGAACTGTCTTTTCCCCATGGAGAAAAGACATGGGGAATGATTGAAATGTTCCACAAAAACACATAAAACCAAATGATTTCCATATAGAAAAGAAGGTGACTCCACAAAACCAAGTAATTTTTGGCACTAAAAACACCTAATTCAATAAATGAAAGACACACCGTGGAGAATAGCAGACAATGCAATAACATTTTCAACAGATGAGCAAATGACCATCCACTGGAAAACATACTTCATAGTGCTACATAGTGCACATTTAAGCTTAGTGACAACCGTATTAATGAGAACTACAAATACATTACAGTATTTGTAGTAGTTACACGCATTGCAGTAGTTGAAGTATTAAGTTATGCCAAACAAATTTACAGAACAGATTTAACAAATAGAAAGCAATCCTCAAAAGTTAACCACAAACTTCAATGTATGCTATCCCCCAGTTGCATCATACATGTATTAGTAAAGCTGGAGGCTTGCAGCAAGTTTCTCCTGTGTGCATTGTAGAATTGTTTGCAGAGTGCTGCTTGTTAAAACGACAACTTTATTTTGCTGAGAAAACGTAAGTAACAGGACATCCTCATCTATTAGCAAGAAGCATATTGGGTATATTTTGAACACCAACCATAAGGTGCCATTGCCACTACATATATTCAAAATGCTTAAAATGATCTAGTTCAGTTAGTCAGATTTTTAATACTGCAAAAATCTGGCACAGCACATTTAACCTAATCATAACCTACTTTAACGTGGATATGAACTATAAATCATGTTGTTGAACTAATAATAAAGGATTTGAGTCACAGGGACCCTATTTTTGTTTGCCTAGTCATTTTTTGTTTGTGTTCTTTTGTGTATGAGTGTGGAGAGTGGGCTGTGGGTGTGTTTTTTGTTTTCGTTATGTATAATAAAAAAAAAAAATGAAAGAAAGAAAGAAAAAATAGAAGCAAACCTCAAGTACAAAGCATTGTTGTTCCAGTTTTACAATAATTAAACGTATCTAAATGCCAATTATAATATTTACAATGGTATATTTATAACAAGTACTGCCAAAGTCTGTTACCTGCAAAAATCTGTGACAATTAGACTACAAGACAGGAATGCACCACAGTGTACTAATGATGTGCTAATTTAAACACTTGGAGAATCTATTTCCATTTGAAAATACCTTACTTTTACACAAACATCCACTTCTAAGTTGTTTTAAAGTACAGCTTGATGAAAAGTAACAGTCCCCAGCAGATCGCTAATACCAGCCGGCCCCTGTTCACGTCTCATAAATTTGAACTGAGGGGCCAAAGCAGAATATACGAGCAGAGTCAGGACAGCGGCACCAAACCACCAAAGCTCTTCATCATGTCCACTCCTCATCCCTGTACACACATTTCAATTCTTTATAGACCTGACAAACTGCAGATCTGGGCCTAACCTGCGCCTAGGGACAAGAAAAGTAGAGCAATGTTATCGACTCCAGTCTTATTCTTGGTCATTAAGATTTTGTGCAGAAAGTAAAGAGTTATGTTTTGGGAAGATACGTAATATGACTACATTCGATGGTATTAGGCAAATGTTTTAGCAGGTTTCATGTGTGACAAATGATGACAAGTATAAACAAGATCAAGATGTATTTTTCGGGCTATAAAGCGCACTGGATTATAAGGCGCAGTATCAAATAATATGTCAGTTGCTGTCATTGTCCACACATAAGGCGCATCGGATTATAAGTTATTACAATAACTCTCAGTTGTAGCTAACACAAAAATACAAGTTTAACAGTTGGGTGATTTGGGCATCAAACATTGTTCAGTTTTAACACAAAAATACAAAACCTGAAATCTGCATGGTGCATGTCTCTTAACAGGTGCATTCTGGGTCCTTGTACAGCACATGGCAGAACTACTGGTATGTTGCACAGTCGCCCTATATGTCGCCAACATATTACTCCTCCTGACTCGCCCAGTAATACGTTATTAGCCGTAATGTTACAACATAAAATCGGTTGGAAGTTAGTAAACACAACCAAAGGTCATACATAAGGCCACTGGATTAAAAGGCCACTGTTGATTTTTTTTAGAAAATGTAATGATTTTAGATGCGCCTTATAGTCCGAAAAATACAGTAGTCATTTCTATTTGTCAATTATATTTTTAGGGCTTATTAATTATTTTTTTAATTGCTCAGAAAAAGCAAGTGGTTTGGAGTAAAGTTCAAACTTTGGAGGATTTTTTTGTGTGAAATGTCACTGATTAAAGGTCCTGTAACACAAAATGAATTCTTGTGTTTTAGTCATGTTATAATGGTAAACCTCTTCAAAAAGATACTTGGAACTGTGTTTTGTTTCATTCACACGTTACAGTAATCCTGGTTTATTAGTCTCTGTACATCTCCAAAACTTAAAATCCACTATTCCACCTTATGATGTCATGAAGTGGTAGTTTTCAAATTAACAGATACGTTTTACCTTTAGTTCAATAGTGATTATGAATTCCAGTGCTGAAATCATCCAAATGATTCTAGTCAAGGTCTATGGAGTTTAAAACCACAGGGGAGCTCTTCCTGTATCACCATATGACATCCCAAGATGGAAGTGGATGGAGTTTGTTTTCTCTTTGAGGAACAGACCTACATATACCAGGCTGAGTGCTAAACATGTGTGAATGAAACAAAACACAACTCCAGGGATGTTTTTGGTGAGGAAACAACATTATTAGGAAATCCAGTAATATGGACCCTTTAAAAGTATTGTATAGTTTTGTCCAATCCAGTTACAAATATATAAATAAGTTACATGTAAAATAATGAAAACAACAGAAGAACAAAAGAAACTTCTCTTCCAGCAGAAAACAAAACGCTGCATGTTCACTTTCATCTACATAATTTTCAAGCTGTCTTCTATCTGTCAACTCATTCCATGCAGACAAAGGGAGGTTGAAAGGAAGAAAATGTACGACATGCAACATGCTCTGTAAAGTTTGGTACTTTCATAGCAGGACTTACTGTAACACAACTAGATGTGTTTGGGATTAGTGAAGCTGAACAACTTCTTGGGGTACAGTGCATTGGGGTCAGGACTGAGCAATATGACAAAAAACATTTATTTTTCCTTCCATAATGACCACAATCACGATTTTCATTTCGATTTTTGGTTTTAGCTGTAGACTTCTCTTATAAAGTTTCAAGCATATCATTAAAGAGGTAGTATTTTACTTTAGATCAACGTGGTATCTTACTGTTTTGGAAATGCTATATTGGTCAAAAACAATATATTATATATAATAATATATAAACACGAGTCCCTCTCTTTGCTCTTGATACTAAGTCAGTCCCCCCCAGTCAACTTCTACCCCATTAATGAAACAATTCCATTAGGTTTGTGAAGTTGTGTACAGTTTTGTATCCTGCTTTAGTATATTTATGGAGAATCATCGTGTGGGAGCATGCGTGACGTAGGTTTGTGGGCTGAGCATTGCAAAGAATCTTACAGCTAACCATAAGGCATGTTCTGGGTGAAGAAACAATACTATAACATGGTAGAAAGCTGAAAAAACTACTTTGATTAGAGATTGATTAGAGAAAGATTAGAAATTACCGAATCTTGATCTTGATGCATTTCACTAGACTGAATTAAAACATTTACAGAGTGTGCCCATTGTTTAGGTACTGTAATTTGTCAAGGTGTAAAACAGAATTTAGAAGGAGTGTTAGCAAGTATTTGGAAGTAAGAAAACCCTAAAACATGCCACCCCAAGAAAGGGTTTGACCAGGAATTGAACCAATGACCTTTTTGTTGTGAAGTCGAGGTTGTCACTGTGTTTTCTACTTATTTAATATTTGTTTTGGCATCATTGTATTAAAGGCATTTTGAATAATGCATTTCCACGATACTAAACCGTGGGATGAAACCAGGGGCACTGTGAATAAATAATGACTTAAACCTCGGTAGCCTCATAAACAGGGGAAAAGGCTTCCTCTGGAGAAGCAACAATACCGGAGTGTACAAAGGGCCAAGTAGTATCTCACAGATGAATGGGTATGCTTTATTCACACTGACATGTAGCTATAGTTGAAATGTACACAGCATCGCTCCACAAGGCCTAATTGTGATTCAGTGTGCAGTGAAGGGGGGAGACAAAAGGGAAAAGGCGAGAGGTGCTGGCCTGTATTGACTGCAAAACCTTTGGGCTAATGAAAGCACAAAGACACAACAACACAGGCTCATTACTGTCAGTGTGTCAGGACCAAAGTCTCCGCACTTTATCTGCAGTTATTAAGAGACACCAGCCTGTAACAGAAGCCTGCTCTGGTCCTGGCAGCTCTCAGTGCTCTCTGCCCAGGAGTTTTATATTATACAGTAGATGTGTGTGTGAGACGGATAGACAAACACCATAAGACAGATCTGTAAAGAAAGCAGGAGACGTTCAATGTTATGGTTCAGTGAAGAAAGTACAATATATTCTTGCGATATTTGTGAGTACAAACTCCCAAACAAATCAAAACAAACACGGCGCCTCAGACTTTTTATGTAGATACAGAAGCTATAAGATCATTTTCTGTTAGCTTTAAAGATGCAAGGTCAGCGATGGAGCTGCTGTGCGTAAGTTGAAATAAATAATTTGCTCAACTATTTTCATTAAAGGTGCATTCTGTAAGTTTTCTGGAGAGGTCCGCACCTTGTTTGTCCCTATGGAGATGCTAATGCTTGTTTAAATTGTACACATTATGGCATTACACTAATTTTGCATTTATTCTACTACAAGCGTTATTTATTACATTAAACTTAACTAACTCCATGGAGGCAGGTGGCATGATTAAGCAAGTTATATAGATGTTTAACGCCATACTGTGGAATATCCGAGACAAAACATTAATTTCTCTGACAACAGGAAGCCACCAGACTCTTCATCAGAAAAATTACACAGTGCACCTACTACAGTACTGCATTGCTTTGAATTGCAAACTAGTTAGAGTAGAAAGAACAGTGACTTGTAGTAGCATACGAAGTAGGATTCACGTATAGAACTATATTTTCTAATTAGACCGTACTTTTCATCCTCCTTCTTGCCATTTGCCACCTACGGGTAAATTGCACAGTTTAGAGTCAGTGTTCAGATTTCACAGTAAAGTCCCTGAGGTTGGTATTACGTTGGTGCCTGTACACTGAAGCTGCCAAATGGGTTATTAGAGTGGCATAATTATGAAGAATAACCAGACTATCTAAGCCCAGCTGTTCAGCCAGCATTTTCAATACAGCGTCTCCAAATGTGACCAGACAAGGCAGCAATTGGGAAAGGAGAAGTACAAAAAGGGACTGACATCACAGCTCATTTTGACAACAAACAAGATTGAAAATGTACAGGATCACTAATAAAACTCTTGAACCCGGGATCTTTTATGGGTTAAATGTCGCTGATTAAAGGTCCTGCATTACACAAAATGGTTTCTTGAGAACTTTTAACCATGTTATAATGTTAAGCCCTCAAAAACGTGCCTGGAATTGTGTTTTATTTTATTCTATTCACACATGTTTCAATAATCCTGGTTTATAAGTCTGTCTACATCTCCAAAACTCAAAATGCTCTGTTCAGTAGAGCTTGGCAATTCCAGGGCTGAAATAACCAAATGATTCATGTGGAGGTGTATGTTTTTTAACAACACTTTTGAGCACTTCCTGTATTGCCATATGACATTGTAAGGTGAAAAAGAAGGTTTTCTGTTTGAGAAAAGAACTCAGCCTAAATATACAGAATTTGAAAGTTAAATAAAAAAACAATAACTCCAGATATGTTTTTGATGAGGAAACAACACATAAATCAGGTTCAGGCAACAGTTCCAATATTGCGTCTCAAAATGTGACCAGACAAGGCAGAAACTGGCAAAGAAAACATAGAAACAGGGACATCACAGCTCAATCTGACAACAAACAAGATCGAAAATGTACAGAACCACCAATAAAATTCCTTACATGTAAATATGAACCAACACGGGAGCTCAAGAAGATGCTTTAGGTTTCAAATAAACTAAAAGTGACTCGCTACAAATGACTTAAAAGTCTCGGCGGGTGCACAGAGGAAAGCACGACTCGGAGTTTGTGAAGATGGTTGTCACTGCGAGGAAGAGGAGGAAGTGTCAGAAGCAGCTTGGGTCCGTGAGGAGTCGCACGGTGTGAAGCTTTGAACGTACAGGAGGCAGGCAGATGCAGACGGAGCTACGTGACAATAATAATAAGTGCCTCCATGTTCCAGGTTGTCAACAAACATATAGTTTAATATAAGAAAATGATGCAATGGAAAAGCTTAATTTAACGAGAGGAACCTGAAGGTATATTTGAGTCAAGGCATAAGGCATTTTATTGATAAAGAGTGTCAACTGATAGGGCTGCAAGATGAACTGCAGTTATTTAGGCAATCAAAGTTATATTCTATTCTGTTCCAATAAAAAGTCAGTGTAATTAGCAAATGTGTTGGCTAGACTTCATCAAATAGGAATGATTGTAGTATAGCATTGGTTATTGTATTTTTTTTCTTCTTAAAATGTGAATTTTCATTTTCAGACAGATAATCAAAATTGAGCAAAAGTTTGAAAAATTGCTTAAATTGTGAAATCAAAAGTTAACAAATTTACTATAGACTATTTTACTTACGAAATAGTCATTTTTATCATTGTGCAATTACAATTAGATATCTATACAAAGTGAAGCTTCTTGAACAATATTATGTAATGAAAATGAAACGTAAAGAGCAGACTTCATAATCACCTGGGTGTGTAAAAAAAAAAATAATAATTTTTGGCCATATCAGCCAGCCCTACAAATAACTATACAAATTAGCATATTGTTAAAATGGTAAATTGACTCACATCTGCTTTATTAAGAACACCATAGCACTAGATCCACAAAGACAACATAAAACACCAACTACTTCAGACAAACAGAACCAAACAGCCAACTAAGGGAAAGCATAATCTAATGTTCAGTAATAAAAAGTTTGTACCTCTACAAGTGCCCACCTGTGCATTTCTTATCATTGTCCATTGGTCCCTCCTCTGCAACTGTCTCCCCTGTCATGTCCTCCTTTCAGTCCACAGACCAATCTCTCTACATTCATCTCCAGCTGCATCAACCAACAATGGGAAACAGGCACAGGCAGAATATTGTGTAAAAATCATGCGAGGACGGAAGCCAGTGAGGGACAAAAGGACTGTCAAAGCGGTGGGAGAGAAGAGGAGGAGGATGAGAGAATAAGACTAGAGAGAGGCTGTAGTAGCTCTCGACATTTTCTTTTCTGTCTGTTTCTGTGTCCAACCCTGTCCATCTCCGCACTTTTTTACCCTCCATAACCCACATTATGTCCAGGCGAGCGGGCGCAACAAGCCAGCGGGGCCACAGGAGGAAGCAGTGGAGATTTGTGATTCTTAAAGGGCCCATACTGCAGTATTTCCTGATCTGTTATAATGTTGTTTCCTTATCAATAACATACCTGGAGTTATGTTTCATTCACACAAACCCTGCATGTTTAGACTGAATTCTTCTCTCAAATAGAAAATGGTCTGTTCCACCTTGTGATGTCATGTGCTAATACAGAAGGTCTTTTTATCTTTTTAAACTCCATACATCTTCACTAAAATCGTTCAAAATTTCTGCCTTGGAATTGCCAATCTCCACTGAACAAAAGGTAAGGTGGTAGCTCTTTTGTGATAACCACTTAACACATGACATCACAAGGTGGAACAGAACATTTTGAGCTTTTGAGCTGTAGACAGACTAATAATAGTTACAAAAAAATGTATGAATGAAACAAAACACATCTCCATGTATGTTTCTGATGAAGTGGCAACATTCTAACATGACTTAAAGCTCACAAGAGTCAATTTTGTGTAATATAGGACCTTTAAATAGACAAGTTAGAAAGTTATTATTAATACCTTATAGCAGATTGTGTTCCAATAACAAACAGCTTCAATTCTGTATAAACGCCTTTGCTTACATGCATTATTTTTGTTTCACCTTGTTAACAAAGAAAGGCAAACAAGATCTAACTGTATGTGTGACATGCGTTGGAGATGCCATATGTCATTTAAAATTTGCCATTAAAATTCAGTGCAGTCTTCACTTTAACACACTTATTATTCAGTGTTTAGCGGTATCCATTTTATTCCTGTTACACCATAGTTTAAATACAAGAACAAAATCCATTTCCGAGCTCCATTCATACAGAAAACTTATGATCGTATATCAACCTCTGTTCACCTAAGAAGCTCTTTAGATTTAATTCTCGGCCGCGTCACCTCCGCGCCTCAGGGATCGTCAATCTCTCCATCTTGATCCGTGGTAATAAAACCAGCCCCATCAAAGTGCTGTACATACACACACGAGTCGCCCCTGGGTGCTGCAGCTCAAAGTCCGTCTCAGAGCAAATCATAGAGAGCAGAGACATCAAGTGGGCCAGTAATTAACACCAAAGAACTGGGATTTGAACTAAAATGATGCTTTGAGTTGGAGGTGGGCAATATTATTAATATTATTGCCCACCTCCAAGAACAAGAACTGCAAGAACTGGACTGTTCAGACCTCTCTGTGTAGGGCTTTCACGTTTCTCCCTGTGTCTGTGACTTTACAAAGACGAGTGGATCTGGAGTCAATTCATGTCTCCCTGATTTCAGAAAACCTGACTAACAGACGGTTTAACCAAACAGAGAGACGCATGCTCCATTTGCGTCAAAAACAACGTTAAAAGCACAAAAAAACACAAAGGACTGAGAAATAACAGATTTTCTCAGATTTTCTCTACTATCAATACACCAAACTATTACTTATCTCAGGTAAAAGAAGTTATACCTTGTTCTGAAAGTTCTGAAACAAGAATTTTCAATAGGAGATGTCTTCTGGATTTGAGAAACGTGTGCTATAAGTAGTAGTAGTAGTAGTTGGACTGTCTCAAGTTTGGATGGTGTTTTTTTACCCTCTATGGTCCAATTCCAGAGCCTTCTGGATTCTAATAAAATGTAGAAGGGACTGTCAGACAACAAAACACACACGATAGGTACATCGTTCTTACAAAGCCTGACTCTGGGCAATATAATGCAGCAGAACATTAATAGTAGGATTAGGGTTAGCTTTATTAGTAGGTTATCACTTTGAGATTCACAACAAATACTTTGCATATACACTAAAATGATTTTTAACCAGCGAGTGTAATAAATAACACAACGCAGTACCCACTAAATAACTGATGAGACTGGCCCTATGTAGAGACACACCTGCTGAGCTCCACAATGTCAACAACGGCTTCATGGGGTTTAACATCTGCTCAACGCACAACTTTGTATCACAAAACCTACACACAAACATACATACTAGTTTCTGAGTTTGCCTTCTCACTGTTCACAGATCTAATTCTTGACAAGAACACAACAAGACAAAACTGCTTTTCATCAACGTTTGAGGAGCATTTACTGAAGCAACAGTCTCCCAATACAGATGAGCTATTAATGAGCCTGTCCTCTCTGACCTTTTAATTATCAGTGGACAACAAAAGCAATCCTTAATTGTATACACCTCCCTGGTTTCCAGTGTTCTAGCTGACACTAATTCAGCAAGAGAGATAGTTTTGAGCTCTCCACAAATGCAATGAGTTGGTGGCCGGTGTAGCTGCAATAAATCAGAGTACATGATTTGGCCTAATTACCTCAGGTCAAACCTCGACTGGTCCTGAATTATGGCCAATCAGCAAATAAAAGATCTGGTCATTATGGGGTATATGTTAGTATATGGGATATCCAGTGTTGGGAACTAACTGAATACATGTACTAAGAATAAATTTTTTGTATTATTTTTCATTTGGTGATATTGGTTTTGGTTTCAGATTCTAGGATGTGATGACCTCCCAGATGAAGAGTTAAAACCTGGTTTTCCTATTTATTACATTATGACGCTTCAAATTCAAAAGAAATATAATCTGGATCAAATGTGTACACTTTTTTGTTTAGATATTTCATTCCTCCTGCTATTTCCACATAGTTACTGCATTATTCCTTGTCAGACAATAAATATGACATCATTAAATACAGTATAATGGTGTCTCCGGCCCGCTGGGGAACTTCCTGTCTCTGTGGTTACCATTGCATTAACTCTAAAAGTCCTCATGGCCCCTATTTGCCCTCCACATCCTATAGCTGACTTCCTCATCGGCTTCCTGTGAGCGTTTCCCCAGAGGGCACTTCAGATCCCTGGTTCCTTTATCTCAGGGAAGAAGCATCTGGAAAACAAGTCCTGTCTCCACCTCTCTCCATCACATTCAATCACCAGCGTGTTTATTCAGCTCTCCTGTCTCTCTCTCTGCCCCACCCGCTGTCACCCCAATGCTCACGGAGCCTCGAAGTCCCTCCCTACAGCATCACTTATCTAAGTCAAAAATCTTCTCTTTCCTCTATATATCCACTGTCATTCGTTGTTGCCCACGTTGTTTTTGGTTTTAGCCCCTTTTGACACTTGGTTCCTGCTGCACCTCGACTCCGCCTCAGGGTGTTGTTGTCCTGGAAACATTTGCACCGTGTGAAGGGAGCAGGGTGGATCCACTGCTCCAGCCAAGGAAAGCTGCAGCCCTCATGTAAGATGTAAAAGGCTAAAGTAGTTACAGGTTGCAAAGGTAGTGCCTTCTCTGTTCAAGGGTAAACAATGGATGCTTTGTTCATCAATATTCCCTGGGGGTGTGAAGCTAACTGTGGACACTACTCTGTCTGAAGCTCTGTTACTGAAAGTAGACTTTAATCTGATCTTTGTTTTAATGACCATAAAGAACTGATTAAGCTGGAAGTACAGCAGGTAAGCTCATTTGTGCCAGCATTAGGCAACAGTTTTTCAGTTTGTCACTCTCACCTTTTGTTCAAAATCAAAACCATGAATGTTTGTAATGATCACAGGCTCCTGTAAATGTGCTGTCTCTATCCAATTTTGTATCTTTTTCTTGTGTTTTCAGACATTGTACGGTGGTTGTTTTATCTTTTATATTTTGCATCACAGCATATTTGCCAAGTCATATTTACAAAAAAACATATAACAATTTGGGGGGGTTATTAATATTCAACTATAACATGGGGAGATCATTATTTACATATAACAATTTGGGGGGGTTATTAATATTCCACTAACATGTGGAGAGATCATTATATACATATAACAATTTGGGGGGGTTATTAATATTCAACTATAACATGGGGAGATCATTATTTACATTTTGTTCATTGTAAACTGCAATACTGAACCACTGAACCATATCAATAAAATTTTGTGTAAAATATAAACTTGGCTATAGTGTAAATATTGATATAATGTAATCCTGTATAAGTAGAAGGCCCTCTCGGCTCCTCCTCTCACACAGAGCTGCTGCCTGAATGTGCCCTCTGTCCAAAGGGACCCACAAAATACATCTATCCAGGATGTATCTGAGGCTTTACTTTGCTCATTTTTGAGTTTTCAGGAAATGATGCTCACACACAACAGAACGAATTGCGGCGCTCTTTAATGGTGAAGGAACACCAACCATTGAAACAGGGTTAAAAGCTCATCAAATTCAAATAAGGTTTGGGGGAAATTGATCACAGGGTTTTTATTGCAGAATATGCAAAACTGATTTGAGGCATCACCAAAAAGATACAGGGAATTCACAGGATAAATTTGACTTGGGCTCGGGGCAAGAGTAGGTGGTGAGAATATCTGCCCACTGCCACTAATTAACGCAGCATTGTTCTGGTTCAGCAACCTCTCAACTGTATCCTTCAGTATGGCCTCGAGATAAAATCAGCAGGGATTGTGAGGAAGAGAGTAGAAGATAGTGTAATGGCAGCGCAGCAAACACAGAGCACAACCTTTGACCTTGAATCACATTTTGAGGCTGATGAAAAGATAGAAATAAAGTTGGTATCTTGTAGTTTGTGGTAAAGGGACATATCTGTGTTTTTTTTGTAACTTGGCCAGGCCACACGATACAAATGCTGCAGGGAGATAAGCACAGCACCCAAGAAAATGTTGTGCTGATAAGAACTGGCCTCGGAAAACGCAGACACTGACAGAAAACTTTTACTACAAGAGAGCCAGAAAAGTGACAGACAGAGGGAGAGAGAGAGGGAGAAGAGAGGTAAAGAGATGAGGAGTTAGATAGTGAGAGAGAGAGAGAAGACAGCATGGCAAGAAGAAGAGAAGGGCAGATTCAAGCACGGCACGCTAATGACCACAGTAACAGGGATGGATGGGCAGAGGTGTTCCTATCAACTGTTATCTTGAGGGTTGGAAAGTCAAGTCTCAGTTCAGGTGTTTTGGAAGTCCATTTAATACTGATTGATCACTGACTCCAAAGGGTGACTTAAGGATACAAAATTTCCGAGTGAAAACTGCTGTTGTAATTGTCCATGGTAAAAAGCTGCTAAACTCAACTCTGCCACTAAAGCTGCATTATGTAGCTTTTCTGCTTCATTCTATCAGGTGTTATTACTTTACCTAGATTGATCCAAAATATGACCTCTCTCTCCATGGAGACAAGATGCCACCAGGCCAAGTTACAGGTCAGATGTGGAGAGGAAAGCCCACTCAGTAGAGTTGAAAGGTAGGTAACTTTGGTGCCATTCAGTGGAATATTTCAATAAAAGCAGAAAGCATGGGCGTGACGGACAGGTGTCAAGTACATGCATGGTCCATCTGTATCTTTAAAAAAATAAATGAAAAAAAATATCTCAAAGAACTGAACTTTCAGCTACATTTAACAAAAGTCTGATTTTTCAGCTGTTGTGATGCTTTGACCAATCAGATTCAAATAGTCACTCTGTGTTTTCCGATGATGCTTTGCGTTTTCTAATCGTTTTCAGCAAGAGCGAGAATGATTATATGTAGAGCGCAATTCAGAGCTCTACACAGGATAATACAATAGGATGTATAATAATGACTTGACCATGAAGAAGTGCAATAATACAAATATATAGCTTATATAACTAATATGTAGTTTGTAAAGTAAGTTTTTAACCGCAAGACTTCTCTTATATGACTCACAAAGCAACGTAGTCTTGCCAGAACAGAGTAGACAAATCTTCACAGTTGCTCCTTTCAGTTTTCTGTGGGGAGTAAACGTTTCCTTTGCAATAGTCAAATGCCTGACCCGAAAGGTCCAAACCCAAGACGCTGACAATATGAACACTGTAGAAAACTCAAGTTGGATCGATCTCATGGGGAGCTGAGCTGAGCAGAGGCAACTCCAAAAACTGAACAATGTCAAAATGTGTTTCCTCGGAGATGTCTCAAATGTTTGATCCTCAGCTGGAAGAGGTGGACCGGACCTGTATAAACATGAGCCCAGAAATACTTTGGTATGCAGCATGTTATGATTCAAATATATCCTCATGTCCTCACTCTGCCCGATTTCTCATCTCTCTTCTCTTCTTTTCTTTCTCATAATATTAGTAATTCCAGGCATAGACTATATATATAAATGGACATAGTTAACCTGTTGCCACATTCCACAAGTGAATTCGGGGGTGGTTCCGACTCCTTCAACAGTGAGTCTTGTCATTTGGATCTTAAAATTCATATTCATATTAATGTTCATATTAACATACTCTATATGAACTTGTTGTTTTATTTACTATTTTGTCCTTAAATAAATTCCAATTCTTAATGTAGTACTCAACTCCAAATTTGTTGATATAAGAGTGTACATTGTGAATTTCATATGACTGCAGTCAAACACTATGGGAGACATCCCTTTGTCCACAGTCTATAATCCGAGGGCATATTCAACAAAAACATTACAATTAATTACAATTGGTCCTGTTTTAGGTATTGCTTTCATTGCACCTGAGTGTCAAATTCTGAGTAATTTCAGTATGTAAAAAGAGCTGCATATTGTTGTCAAAATGTGTAATACTCGCACAAGTGAGGCTTTGATCTTGGCTTTGATCCTAGTTCTAAGTGACACCTCTCTGTGCCAATTTCACAAAATTCACTCAAGAAAATGGTTTTCCAAAACAAACATTTCACAAAGCTTTGGATGCTTGCACTTGTGTAAATCACTTATTTAAAAGGCACTCACAAAAGAACAATTTGAGAGCTAACTATATCAGTTTTGGCAGTATGTTTCTTATGCTATCAAGTGCAAACTATAAGTAGAACTATCAAAAGTGCCAGAATGTCACTCACTAGAAGCTTTATCTTGGCAGGGGAAGAGAATAGTCTACATTTCAAAAGCTTAAATTGGATTGTATTTGAAGAACAAAGTTGTTATGTGATAATGTGCCCTTCAGTTCTTGTTCCTCACACTATCTATACAGTACAGACTTTAAAGGGTCCGTATGACACTATTTTCTGATCTATGTTATAATGTTGTTTCCTCATCAAAACAATGAGTTGTGTTTTGATTCCTAAAACATGAGTGAATGAAACAAAACACAACTCCAAGTATGTTTTGAAAAGATAACAGCATTTTAACATGGCTAAAAGATAAAAATAGTCAATTTAGCATTACCAAGGGCATTTAAGAACTACAAGAATGTCAAATTATTAGTTAGTTTTTGTTTTATTTTGGGATTTTTCTCATAAATGGTTTGCTCTTTAGCTGTATTTCTGTGAAGTATCTACAAAGAAAGACTAAACTAAACTACAAACATTGTTCAGAAAATAAAATCCTGGCTTTACATAAATCAAACACAATAAAAGTCAAAATGAGAAATGGTATAGTATAATTCTATTTATGTTGGGTCTTGGCAATCCACCACTTTCTACTGTAAGTGTCAGTAATCCATGTTTTATAATCTTCCAGGCAGCGTTTGGCCCTTGTCCCCTTAATGTCCCTCTGTGTATCGCTCAGAGGGCTGTTGACTGTAGTGGGACACACACTGCAGCTATACCAAGTTATTGCAACAGAGTAACTCAATTTTATGTGAACTGGCACTCTGTAGACCATAGGTTACAGCTCAGTGTGACAAATACTTATCACTGGTGACTCAACAGGGAGCAAGTCAAGTTTTTTAGCATAGTACATACCAAAGCTCAAAAGGTCTAGTAGTAGTTTTCAGCTGCATTTTTT